>JBBPCS010037214.1:0-21145 GCA_037974645.1 Hollardia meadi
AATAGCATTTAACGTTATGAATTATTGCCTTTATTTATAAGATGTCGGTGAATATATTATCTCACAAGGGACTAAGGCATTATTACTATTAGAGAAGGATAACATTACAAACAGCTGCTGAAACGGTATGGCTTGGAGTTGATTGAGACTGAAATATGATCTATAATACAGGGAGTTCACAGCCTTAGTGAACAATGTGTTTTCCCTTTTAATGCTATGGATGAATTACGCTGCTTTGGGACCTTTATTGTGTTGTTAGTGAACTAGACAGCAGTTTGGAACATTTATGAACATTTAGTACGGGATAATGAGCAGAGCACTCATTCATGTCAAACCAGATATTGCTCTGTCACCTTCTGTCTCTAGAAGTCTAGAGTGAATTGGAGCTGCAAGATATTAGATAAAACTGAGGTTATCTTTTTTTATGTGATATATATCGCAATATGAAAAACACAAGAAATTTTGCTACATGCATGTTATTGTTATTCATGTACAAATAAATAGATCATAATTTTTTGTATCATTTTGGATACTTATACAAATAACATTTCTTGTGTCTTGCATTTGTTTGAATTACATGTAATCTACCATTTCTAATGATGTTAAAATGTATGCCTAATCTGCGTGGTGGAAGACAAACAGGCTTAAAAGGTAAACAGGCTTTTCTTGTAGATTAGCATGGAAAATGAGAACCTGGCAAGTTTTCCTTTTGTGTCAAACAGCACAGAAGTTCTAGCACGACCTGTTTGAGTTAATTTGCCTTACTTGACGTTGAATGTCCTACGATGTGATTGCACATGGGCACATTGCAATATCGATGCTGAAATGAATGAATGATGAAAAATGAATGTCACATTACTCACTGTAAATCAGTGCATGCCATGAGCTTTAAAATTGATTTTATCATATGAAATCATTCAAAAGAAAGAATTGGGTTCAAAAGTTGAAAGAAGTTAATCTGCAGAGGACTTCATCCTTACAGGAGCCTATAAGAAGAGGTCAGCGACTCTGCTTCCACACTTTTTAAAAGAAATTCATAGAATCAAAATGTCTGCTTGGCATACAGACACATGCAAATAAAAGCAAACACAGAAAGACAGCTATATTACATTTCGTGTTAACTATGTATTTCAGTCTTACTGTTTTTCTTCTCGTGGCATCAATCTAAGCGCAGAAAGTGGCTCCTGGAAATAGTAAAATAAAGATGACATGTCATCTGTCAAACTTTGTTACCGGTAAATCTCACAGGTGAGGTTATCTCCAGTTTTCTATTTTCTATTTATATTTAAGCAATGTGTCACGGTTGTCCAAGGAGATCTGCGATTTAAAAAGCAGCACAGGCTAGTTTATTGCGACAAATCTAATATGTTTGACCATAAAAAAACACCATAGTTAAACTCTTCTCCGATGCTGTGAATATACAGTATAAGCAACCAATAAAACTAACTCCCGGTATTGCGTAAATCGGGATACATAATGCAATTGTGCCTAGCAAGCAAATATAGAGGACAAAATATATGATGCCACGGCGGTAATTTCAAACTGGGCTCCTTTCCACGAAGCTTCTCAGCCATTCAGAGATCCTCCTGCACTTTCACTATCTCTCTGTGCACTCTGGTTAGATGGGGAATAGCTGATGTGCTTGGCTTTGGCTATATATACAATGATTCATCCTGGCAGCACGCCCTCATCCCAAGAGGGTCTCACCATTTGTTTGCACTGACACATGCCTCGGCCGCTGTGACCTATGGCTATTTGATTTGAGATCTTACATAACCCATTCCGTGGAGTGGGCCGTACTCAGGAACACGTGGCCGTCGTCAAATATTAAAGTCTTCACAATGACACTTAATACTATAGAAGGGAACATCAAACAAGTTGGAAGGGAACGTAGGGAAGAGGATTGGACGATCAGACTTCTCATCAATAAAAACATTTGCATTAGAAAATCACATCATCTGTTGCCTGCTCATGATCCAACAGTGATTAAATATTGGAGACAATGGCCACAAGGAACTTTCATTTTGTGTCGATTTTAATATTATCTTTCTTTTTTACACACAGATGTTTGCAGGATGCATAGCCATAAGGCAATGTATCGCTCTGTGGCGATGTAGGACTGATAATATGACGATTGTGAATCTGAGAGATTCAGAGAGAGATTTGAGAGTAAACTCAACTGTTTTAGTACCATTCATATAGGTTACATACAAGCCTACAACTAACAGATCAGTTCAAATACAGCAGCCTGGTCAGTGGCCCTTTGCTTCTGAATATGTCCCTGTAGTGTCATTTCTGGAGGTGCTTGTGTAGTGTGGGAGTACAAATAGTGAGGAAAGGCTGATTCGGGAGGTGGTGGTTCAATGGGTTAAACAGAACTATCCGATGGAAGACCAGGGATCAAATCCCAAGTGTGACCTAGAGTTAATTTTGTTTTGTAGTTGTGGAATGTATGCATACTGGATTATTTACCTGTTTAGGAGGAAGAGGGCCAATACAGGATTGGTTTTGAATCCTTTCAAATCCCACGATTCTCTCTTGTTGAATGACCCAAGGTTGACTCGTGTTTTTGCCTGTGCTCTATCACTACCCTCAAAAAACAAAAATCCCCTCCCGCTTCCTTTTAACAGGCTACTCACTGTTTCGTCTGATTTTGTGGAGAGTCAAACTTGGTGACAGGTGTTAAGAGTATCTATATAGAAATAGCCAGTCTTCTCGCTGATGGTATAGAGGCATCAGTATTAAATTGAGACTGTTTCATAAACAATCAAAAACTCCTTGTAGCTGCTATAAGATTATTATCATGATCTTATAACATATATACTGTATAACACACATATAAATGAATGAATACAACGTTAGTTTGTAGTTTCAGTTCTCTGTGTTCCACAGTCCAAAAAAATCACCTTACTCAGGTACTTAAAGTTGAAAATATACTTGTCCTGCTCAACCGTATGCAATGGTAACAACATCGTATAGGAAGAGGGAAAGACTTATACATTAGTGATGATTCATGGCCATCCTTGCTCCACCATCAGTAAATGACCTGCATACAATAAATCATGGTTACTGGCTGATTTTTTTTGCCATGTGTGGCTGTCTGTAACCCCATTACCTAAAGGACAATGAGCTTCAAGACAAATGAACGTGTCCAGTCATAGATAAATGTTGCAGCTGATTCTGAAGAGTGTGTGTGCGCTGTGTGACACATGCTGACAGCAATCTAAGCTTGATAATGTTTGCCTGTTGACTAGTCAGATTTATCCTCATTATTTTGGCACAGTGTGTGCTGGGTGATGCAGTTCCAAGAATCAAAGCTTCCGTTTGGTTTTCAGAAATGCAAGGCTGTTCGTTGTGAGAGTTTTATAATGAGATATAAAGAAAAAAAACCCTGTAATCCTGGTATGTCAGCGGCAATTGCAAAATCCGAGGAAGGATTTGTTTAGTGAATGGGGCTTTGTTAGATTCCAGTCAATTAGTGTCCTAGCATGCTCGGATGCAAGTTTACTGATAGTAGATTTAATTATAAAATCATTAGCGTGACAATCAAATGTACATGACACAAAATTAGCAGTCATTTGGACAATTGCCAAGGCACAAGGACACAGGAACCATTACTATCAAGATTTGTATGACTAATTCACCATAGCTCTCCAAAAGTCAAGGACATACAGTATATGCTATATGTGACTTGCCCTCCCTCTTAACCTATTGTACATCTACTGTATCCGAACACATTAGAGCAACTACTTCCATAAAACAAGCCTCTCATGAAAAGGATAAAACGACAACCTCTTAACCTCTCGATAGCAGTGATACCAACAGCCAAGCCCACTTTCCTCCCCACTGTCTCTGCAGTTGGAACAGCAATTTCCTCTTGTGCTCTCTATCACAGACTAAGCATTAGTCTGGTCTCTAGTTAATCTCATTCTTTGCCCACAGCAAACCAATCTCTGAGCATGTTATGAACCTGAGGAACCGAGCGCTATGCCTGTGTTTGACCTGCGGTTCACAATGCCACAAGGGCTAAGAGAGGGACACGGATAGCCTCGTCTGACGCAAAGGTCTTGAGATCTGCCTTAATGTCACCTTTCACACAGAACACAGAGGCCATCACTGGTTGTCTCCAAGATAAAACGGGCAGAAGTGCAAGAAGTGAAAGCGTGAGTGAGAGAGGGAGAGATAAAAGGGCAGACGCGGTGAGATAAGAAGAGAGGGATGTGATGTTGAAAACGGCAAATAATTTGAAATAGCTTCTAATTTCATCATTTTGTTTTCAAGTGCACTTTTTGGATGAAATATTGTCCTTGTCTTTGGCCATCATCTCGAGGCAGCTGTGTTAGGGGCTATTATGCCTGTGCTCCAGAAGTTAATACAAATTGACTTGACAACTGTCAGTTAACACTTTGTAGTGAACTGCTACAGAAAGCTGTGACTAGAAATCTTACTGCTGCTTCTTAAAGAGCAGCTGTGATATCGTTATTACAACTCATTAGGTATAGCATATGTTATTCTGTCTACTTTAATATATCTTCTTCCCAGATGCCATCCCCATCGGAAGCTATTCTTTTTGCCATTATTTTCCACATATCTGAGAGCTCAAGGCATTTCCACTCACTTCACCCTCTCAGCACAGGATCAGTCACTTTCGGTGACAACACACGAAGTCCATTAGACCCGCGTTAACCACAAAAGCCCTGAGGATGTCCTCCAGGTTCCCATCTGCCCAGCCAATCCCATCTTACCCATCCATCTGACCCGAGCCATTGCTTGGAGACTGTGAAGCCGTATGGGGCCCACCATTAGATCCTTTTGTCCCACTTCGTAATCAACGTGTCCAGCAGCAACCAAATCATGATAGATGGCTGCAAAGTGACTGGATGAAGAAATGTAACCCTGTTCGAAGGAGGTGGACATGAATGTGGTTACTTTAAAAAGGCCAATCTGTCAGCTTGACGGACAAGGCTGTTGTAAGTTGCACTCCAACATAGCAACGTCAACTGAGACAGGAAGAAGATTCTTGCAAATACACAGCCCTAGTCTTTTAAACATTTGTATTTCTATTGAAAAACACATGCAGCCACAGGTTTAGTATAAAAAAATAAGGCACAGTAATGCACAGTAAAATCATAAATACAATATAAATATTGTATGTCATATACTCGGCAAAGTCCTGCTTTTTGTTGGCATTCTCTCATTTGAGTTAAGCTACTCAGTTTGACATGTTTGACATAATTAAGACCAGTCTCAAAAGCCTATTAAACAAAACACACAGCGAGATCATCCATATGACCTACAGCCATAATGGGTTTGTGTGACTGTGGCCATGTAGTTTCCTCTCGTATGCAAAATTTCTAAAGACACATGTCTGAATCACATGGAAACCTGACAAATCATATGCTACAAACACCTTAGTTTCTCACTTAAATGATGATTTTCCAGTGTGTTTACGACCATTTGTCATTAGTGTCTTAAAAACATGTTAAAGGAAACTGAATGAATGTGCATGGGCTGTGACTCATCTGGCTCCTGGCCATATAGAAACTGTTTGAACATTTGTAAACAATTCCCCTGCTCAAAGTAAGGTTTCTCAGCCGATCCTGCTGTTCTTCAGAGGCATGAGAAATGACTGAACCGTTTCTGAAAGGATATATCTCAGCTTCGGAGAAGTATCGTCCCAGAGCAGGGGAGGATCTGTGGAGGTAGGCAAGCTTTTCTTGAAAGCCAGCAGCAAGTGCTTGGCTTTCATTGGAAGAAAGTGATGAAAACTTCCTCTGTGAAGACCAGATTGGGCTGTGGAACGCTCCCATTGAAATACAGAGAAACTTTAAAACAACAAAGGTTCAAAGCCGTTCTTGTTGTGCAAGCTTTTGGAAATTTTGTTAAGCGCTTTGTAACATTGTTAAGAAAGGTGATATAAAATGTATTATTGTTATTATTATTATTATTATTATCATATGTCCCTGTGGACACCAATATTCCTGTTTAGACTAAGGAGTGACTTGCACTAACGGGTGATGCAAGTAATTAAAGTGAAAATGCTGTAGTTGTGTGATATGGTCGTTGAGACGGCCGCCTAACGGTATACTGGTCTGAGGACAGTGGATCAGTAAACAGTGAACAGGAATGTGCGAGTGAAGCTAAACTCCAAACCAATCCAAAATCCACTACAACTACAGAAAGGTGAAAAGGTGTAAAGACGGCCTTTTCAGTTAGTCCACTTCTTGATCACGAGACCAAACAGCTTGATTTACCATGGTGACACGTAGAGTCTGGCTATTTGCTTTTAATTCAAAACAAACACCTGTGGTGTGTTTGGAGTGCCGACTTTCCAGATGCAGCGTGGACGCAGATGGCATGGATAATCAAATTTCTAGAGCAGTGGGTGGATTAACAGACCCCTCTGTTTCTGTTTACTTTTCCTCCAGACCGACCACCAGCTCCTGTTAATGTGTCCGTCATGCACCTGAGGGCCGACTCGGCAACTGTATCCTGGGAGGTTCCAGAGGGAGATATAATAATTGGCTTCTCTATCTCGCAACAGGTAAGTTCTAAACTTCTAATGTAACTCAAGGGGACTGTGGGCAGGTTAGCAGATCACCCCCAAAAAGAGAAAATTAGAGATCAGTTTTATTTTTATTGTTTGTGGTTTGGCATCGAGCCTTCATTATGTCCTGCTGAAATGTTTCTGGCACGCCATCCAGCCAGTAGATAGAATGAAGGAGTGCACCTGCCACCTGGAATCCATTTTCAACCATGTCACACTTCTTGACAGCTTGTGGAACATGTTGAGATTAAATAGGTATAGGCGATTAAAAAATTTGTTTGGACAATTTAATGATAAAATATGACTGAGGTCCATAGAGGAACTTTTGTGAGCTCAGCAAACACATCACTACATACAGTATTATGAGTGTGTCCAGTATCGTGAGTAAGTATTAGCACATATACACAAGATCTTGGTTAAATAAAGACGTGTTTTCATCTGGATATTTATTCCTAGCAATCCCTTAAAGCTTTTGCCTTCAAACCGATAGTTAGAATAAAAAATTAGCATGGTCTATTTGTCAAGAGAAAACCAGGCTGCTGCGGGAATGCACAGAAGCATGTGAAGCTGCCAAACTGCATTTTTTAGGAAGAAAAGATTTCAAAGGCTTAAAATAGGGAAACTAATTAAAGCTAACAAGGAATGACAGAATGCCATATGCTGCTGTAATCATGTTTATGCTTGATGCAACTCAGAGCATTATGCAGTTACTTAATTTGCTATTCAGTCACACGGCTGATGGGCTATATATAACAGCCAAACGTCTTTCATAGGGCTGTTCATCATGTTATGCCGCTGAATTTGAACAAGTTTGGTAATTGCCTTGAGTGTATATGGTGGATTGATCATCATAATATTCATTGTTTACAGAGAGTAACTGGCTTATTTTATGCCTCTGCGCAGGTGATAGCCACGGCCCGAGGCAATATGTTTTCAGGTTGTCTGTCCGTGCCATTCTTGTGAATGCGATATCTCAGGGACACCTTGACCCTGAAATTCTATAAATTTGGCACAAACATTCACTTAGACTCAAAGATGAACTGATTTGATTTTGGAGGTCAAAGGTCAATGTCACTGTGACCTCACCTCCTTCCCATGCTCATGAACGCAATATCTCAGGAACGCTTTGAGGGAGTTTCTTCAAATTTGGTGCAAATGTCCACTTGGGTCCAAGGATAAACTGATTAGATTTTGCTGGTCTGAGGTCAAAAGTCACTGTGACCTCACATCCGTCCTACTATTATCAGCATGATATCTTAGGAATGCTTAGAGGGGATTTTTTCAAATTTGGCACAAACTACATATATTTTATTAGTCTTGACAGACGTGGATGTGAACTGCAACTTGACTGGCGCAGGGTAGAGGTATACAACCGCAGGGCAGTAATTCTAGTTTTTTCATCATCTCTCAGTCAAGTAGGGCCGTAAAACCACGTGAGAAAAAGACATCTGGCTCAAAGCCACTTGAAGAGCAGATGGACTAGAGAGCAAACATTAAAAAGAAAGCTCTGCATGCAGCAGCAGGGATAATTCTCACAGGTTTGGGTCTTGATTGCTCCTATAGCATTGTGAAAGGTCAAAGGCGAAGTGTGAAACTTTGAAAACTTGTGACTGAAGGTACTTGCAGTCACAGAATACCGTCTTCACAACTTTTCATTTTCCAGTTAAAATCTCATACGGCAAAAAAAAAGTGCCCACTGTTAACATAAAGTACTCGGCATGTCATTCTCCCGCACCTTGAATATTTTCTGGTTGGTCACCTCTGTCTCATAGCACATATAGTTTCATGATTGCTTTCAGCTTTTTTTCATGATGCTGGAGGGTGAGACATCATTATTGCAATATTGCCCTGTAAAGATGAAATTCATAAAGTCAAACAACAAGAATGTTTATTACAGTATTTCCCACCGTACTGATAGTTGTTTCTGCTCAAAAGATGTATTTTTTTTCCATTCCTCTTTTGATCCCTAGAGACAGGAAGGACACATGCAGCGATTCATTCGGGAAGTTAACACCACCAGCCGCTCCTGTGTTCTTTGGGACCTGGAGGAGGAGACAGATTACATCATCCAGGTCCAGTCAATTGGTCTGTATGGGGAAAGCCAAGCGAGCAAGAAGGTCCATTTTCGCACCCTCAAGAAGTCAGACCGCTTCCCCTCTAACAGCTCCAATCAAGGTAAGCAGCTCTCAGAATATTTACCTATGGCAAAGCTCATTTGACTAATGGTGTTTCTGTTTTCAGGGACACTAATGTGTGAGTGACAGAGTAGGAGTTTGTGTTTACTTTTGTAACTGCAAACCAACACGTCACCCATATGTCACCTGCCTCCACGGCAGCCAATCCCAAAATTCGATTGCAATAGCAGGGTTTTAACTAGTAGAGGGCAGTCACAATGCATATTTATAACAACATGTAGAACTTAAATACTAAAATGTAAAGATTTGGACCTGAATCGATCAAATACTGGTATTCAGCTGAAAAAAAGTGATTTGGGGGTTTAGATGCTCTTTAAATACTATAAAAGCTTTAAAAGACCTTTTAAAATTTAAGGATAAAGGTGGAATGGTCTTTTTATTATCACCAAGTCCTTTTATTAACACCAAAACCAGTAATCAACCTACCCTGCCAACAAATATTGTTCCTGTAGCCAAAAAATATTGTTCATGTAGCCACAGATAAAGTATATAGCTCCTTGCCATGGAATTAAAGTATTGTTCAAAAACTATTGACAAAACTAAGACTCTACTGCCATGATGGCAGCTCTGAGAGGCCGTACTCAGGGGAACTTTAAGCTACATACAACAGCAATGCCAACATGCAAATGCTAAAAAGGTAATATTTACCAGGTTCTCAATCTTAGTTTAGCATGTTAGCATGCTAACATTTGGTAGTCACCACTAAACACAAAGTAAAGCTGAAGAGAATGTCATTAGTTTTGACGGCGTGTGGTCATAGCATTCCTATTCATCCTCTGGGGACGACAAATGTCTGTATGTACTATTAATATTTCATTGCAGTCCATCCAGTAGGTAATTATTTAATCCATCGTCAATGAGACATTTCAATCTGGACCAAAGTGGTGGACCAACCATGACAGACCAAATTGCCATCCTAAGAGCTGCTGGCATGGCTAACAACACTGGCTGCACTGATTTCCTTCATTAGCTGCACATGGTCAGTGCGGTCTAACTAGAAAAGAGAGTCAATAAGGAACTAATTTAATGTTCACTGTTATGAAGAAATACATATTTGACCCAGTGCGGTCATGACTCAGCTCTGTTATGCATTTTGAATGATAATGTAGTTCTGTGGCAAAAAGATATGAGCTGTATCAGCCTTTTTGATAGTCAGGCAACACTTTTTAGTAGGATAAATTCATTGTTTTGGTGTCTTCATGGGATATGTAAAAAAAAAATTGTATCATTTAATTGCCAGGTATTGCGTTAGTTCAGAATCTTTCCTCAAGTCAACAAGATGCTATAAAGTTTGCCAAAATGCCATATAATTAACAAAGGTCACAATAGGTCACTGCAGCAATTTTTCAGTGTTTAATCTCACTCTGTTATGTAACATATGCTTTGCTTTTAATTCTACAGTACATGGTACAACCACAGGCCTTTTCCCCGAGGCACACACAGGAGCAACCATTACAGCTACTGTTGCACTAAAGCCTCTTCAGGCTGTTGAATGCTTTTAAGCACCCTGACAGTAAAGGCTAGTGCCGCCATAAGTCCAAGTAACCTGAAGCCTCCTCTCACAGCGTCTCTCTGAGGGGGCTCTATGTGCTTCTTGGAGGTTTATTTTCTCCTAGACACCAATTCAGTATTGACAGACTCTTCAAGCGTGGCTGCAGACAACCTCCTCTGAATTTATGCAACTCTATATAACTCCAGGGTGCCTAATCAGGATTCTGACAGACACTTCAGATTCAGTGTCTGGGCTCGGCTCATGGGCTGGTGGAAATGAGACCGTGACGAATAGAAAATAACTTCAATGTCTCTAAATTTCTTACAGCACAGATTAGGAAAGAATGAGGAAAAATCTATTTCCTTTACATTATGAGCATTTGGAAAGAGTCTACATTTCAGAATTAATTAGTTCAGCCATGATTATAGGGTGAGCCAAATACACTTAACATGATTGCATTACACACATTTGACACGTCATGCACATTAAAGTGAAGGGGAGGGGCACGTGCCCCACCAGATTTTTAATATCTGGATCTTTCAGAGTTTTTATTTTAATATTATTTTGTATAAAATGTAGTAATGATTATTTTATATCATGAATAAAATATTTTTTTATTTATTATTTTCTATGTCATAGATCATACCTCAAAAAAAGACCCCCCTCCCACCAAATTCGTGTTAGTTTATTCCTAAAGTTGCAGGATGAATCACTCGCACTATTGCGCATCAATGCATAGGCTACAGCTTCCTACGCATTGTGTTTGAACTTTCATCTGTAACTTTATTATCTACGTACTCTTAATTTGCATCATGGATATTATCTCTTTATGTGAATTTATGTTCCTTAAAACTTTTGGGTGAAGCAGTTGAGATTTAGCTCTTTTTTTTCCAAGTAAAGTGGCAGCAGTGTAGAAGCCCGTGTAAATGTCTGTCATAACCGTAACAGCACAAATAACTGATATAAAAAAATACTGTATTTACCCTAACAGTGGGAGATTAATGAGCTACAAAAACTTATTTAGTGAAGTTTTAAAATAACACCCCCCCCCCAAATTCTTTGAATATATATGCCAATTTGCAGAAAATTGCACTCGTGAGAATTATTGTGGCAAAAGACCCACATGCCTCCCGCTCTAATTGCCCCCCTAGGTGCCTGACACTTTTTAAACAACTTTTTTGCTTCAACTTATTATGAAGTAAATATATATTGCACAGTGTGATGGCTAAAGAAAAATGAAATGATCTGCATGTAGATTGGTTCCCTGTAAGCCTCACTTGCTATTCATGCTGCCACCAGGCACGATATTTCGTGGTGGAAGAGTCATTGTTCTCCTCAGTCGCTTTCCCCAGGTAACAGTGTAACAAATGGAATAACTATCTAGGACACTATCCTGCAAAAGAAAGAGAAACCTGCTGATAGAGAAGGCAACAAAGGCAAAGAAGGAGAGTGATAGAAACAGAGGTAACACAAGTACCCCCATTGATAGGCGTTTCCCCTTAGCACTGGGACTTGAGATGGTTCAAAACCGACATTCTTTATTAGATGAGTAACAAGACCTGCCAACTTATTAATACAACAGGGTACAATCTGAGCTCCCAAAAGTGGAGCCAAAACATCTTGATCGCCCCCTGGTGGTGGGCTGCAGTATAGGTCATAAATCCCACCCATCAATGTTATCAGATAGAGGACATGGTTCAACCTAAAAACTTAAAGTACACGTCACATAAATTTTTCACAGAAATGGCTTCTGTCATTTTAGGTAGTTCTTATCACGCTGATGTAGGTTCAAGAGTTAATTTTTCTGATCAGTTTGGTTTTAATTAGTTATTTAATGCTATAAAAAGGGAGTGACACGTCATGATTGACAGCTGAGCCCTGCTCGTGATTGAGTCAGGTAGGTGTATTGAGGGCGGACACTCAATACCACAGCTCGATCACTACCACGCAAACTCTGACTCCCAGTGACGTCCAAGCAAGATGGCAGCGCTCCTATCCGGGATGTTTTGGCTTAATTTTTGTCCAGTGGGATGAAGTGGAGACGCGTCGTCCATCTTTATTTATGTCATTGAGTTGAACACAAAGCTTCTGTGCTTTCAATTAAGCCAATACAGGCACAAGCATTACACTCATTTCTTGTTGATTTACAAGAAACACTCAGGGAATTAAATTCTGTAGCTTTTTTTAAGTTAAAAGCAATGGATTTTAGAAAGTGAACTATAGCATCAATATATAAACAAAGTGCTGAGCATGAAAAGACCAGTGACTTGCTAGTTTTTCAAGACTCTTGGAAAAGATTCGCTATGCGACATTAATCAGGATTTGAAGTCTTCCCGAGTCATCCAAGTGGGTCAGAAAAACAGCTCATTCAGCTGATGAGCTTTGTGGAGTTTGTTTTTGTAAGTGTAGAAGCAATCAGTGTCAGCTTTCCATTTAATTTAATTTAACTTGACAAATTTATTGCTTGGCTTCTCTTTTCATGTTTAGCTCAGTTATATATAACATATTCTTACTCTGATATTGTTGGAAAATTGATTTTGTTTTGTGGACAGTGTGACAAAATGTAAACCTCAGCTGGGAAAGAATCCACACATAGCAGCAGTGACTACTCCTTGGCATATTAATGATGTGATATAAGATCCAAGTTGAATGACTACACAGACAAACACAGGATCCTAATTAACTCTGCTGGTGTGATGGAAAATTACACCACTGGTGCAATCAGGAAAACGTTAAAAAAAAAGTAAACGTAGCCTACCACTTGAGGCTACATATCCTAAAAAAGTTCAGTATATCTTTTTAAACTAACTACCTACATGTATCGACTTCTCCACTTTATAACTTGATTCAGTTGGCTAGGTGATTCAAAAATATGCATGCTAAATGTTTAACATTTTATCTGTGTTCTCAATCCTGTATAAACTGCTAAACTACTAGTTAAAATAGTTATAATAGTGTTAGCACGTGCAACATTGCGGCAAACTGATGTTGCTAAAAGCTGGTTGGATCACTCTTAATGGGAATTGATTGCAGGTTGGTGTTGTTCCATGCATTTTCATTTAACAAGAAGAATAAATTTACTTTTGGAAATATATTTCACATCAGTTATATGAAGTAATTTATCACAATTTCCCTTCCAAATTTTACACTTTGTTGCATCAACCAGCTAATGTGGCTAGCCAAAGGTTCTGTCCATAAATATTTTTTTCAAGGATATTGATGGTCATCAAGATGAGACGCAAGGCCACATGTCAAACTCATGGCCTGCAGGCCAAATCCAGCCCAGCACCTAGTTTTATGTGACCCGTGAGAGCTCACAAAGAATAGAATTTGTGCAAAACAATTTTATTCTGTGGCTAGTAACGTTAATTGTAACATTGACAGGCATTGTGCCAAAATCACTAGGAAGGGGTAGGACCCATACAGTTGAGACTGGAGGCAGAGCTGATGCAGTTCTATAGTTTATTAAATACAAAAACATAAGGCTTACAGTGTCTTCAGGCAGGCAGAGGTCAAAACCAAGTACGCAGTCCGATTGAGGCAAACAAGTCCAAAGTCACAGGAAAAAATCCAAAGTCCAAAGAAACAGGCAAGGTCCAGAAAACAGTAAGGCAAAACAAAACTCAAAAAACTAGAAGCCCACTGGAAAACGCTAGGACGAAGGCACACAAAGTAACACGATGAACTGACAAAACAAATACGGAAGCACATGGACTTAAATACATGCGGGAGTGCAGGTTAACAAGACACAGGTGAAAATAATGAGGGTAACCAAAAAAGAAGGGAAAAGAACAAAGACAGGAAGTGTAAAGTAAGACAATTTAATGAGACATCTGAAAGCAAATACATGCTAGTGCTGCATGGAGACAAGCTGGTATGTCTTCTTTGTAATGAGGCAGTGGCAGTGCCACAGGAATGCAATTTACAGCAGTTGTATGTATGTACACACAGTTTGACACCAAACATGTAGTCAAGTGAGCCGACCTTAGCCACCAAGAATATCAACAAAAAGTCAATGAATTAAAAGGCAGCCTTGGTTCCCAAGAGAGTATGTTCGAAAAAGTTACAGCAAAAAATGGTGCAGGAGTGAAAGCCAGCTTCATTGTGGCTGAAGAAATTGCCCAATCATCAAAGCGTTTTACAGAATGCACATTTTTTTTAGCAGTGTATGCTAAACGCATGTGAATAAGTGTAAACGTGAATGTCTAGTTGCCATTATGAAAGGATGTTTACAATATTTCCTCCTAAAATAACAACATATGTATTTTCCATAAACCTTAATGCATCTAAATGTAATGTGACATTTTTTGTTCAGGATCTTGTTGCTGGCCATCGTTCCTTAAAAGCCCTTTTAATATAGCTGGCTCCAGCATCACTGAGCCATTTCAGAGAGCCTTTGTCAGAGCCAAGTGCCTCCTATTGAAACTAAATTGATTTGCGGTATATACCAGACATCCCCAAGATCCAGAGCTATGATGCCCAGGAATCAATAATGCTTTTTTTTTTTTTTCTTTGCTCAATGCAATTTTCTTTAATAATGTGATTACATACTACTGAATGTACAGTATACCTGGCAAGATTCATAATACATCTATATCATATAAAGCATTTCCTGGCAAGATAAATGCCATGTCGAGAATTTAAATAGGCTACTGTGGATTTTTTTGAATATGTGTTTCTATTTAAATTCCATTAGTTCCAAGGAAAGCTTTTAATCAGAGTATATATATTATGTATATCTGTTTTGCCTGTACTTCAAGATGTTGTGCTGCATTCAGAGGAGCAAGATTCTGGCTTTAAGATTGTACTAGTATTCCATTAATGTCAGCAATGTCTCTGTATGTATGTACACTTAAAAAGTAAATGTAGATCGCAAAGGTATAATTCCAGCATAATCAAGGGATTTTCAACATGATTTCTTGGAGATCTCTGATAGACGTAGGAAAATAACATTATATTTGTTAGCATGAACAGTAGCCCCTTTTACACAGCCCGCTCAATGCGGACCTGTTGTGCCTCGCTGTCTGTATAAACATCACGGAGGCGTAATGGGACATCAAAGTTGTTCCACCTCTGAGACGGCAGCAGAGGTAGTAACAGCGGCGAGGCGGAACGTCGAGACAGGGCTGTGACGTTTTGTTGACATGTTATGTGTGCGACCCTCAACGGGGAGATTTAAATTTAGTTAGCAGCTAACTCGAAGAAGAAGAAAAACAACCAAAAATGTTTACAAATTGTGGAGACAACATGAGGTTCGGAGTTACTTACCCTCCGAGCAGAGGACAAGATCATCCGCGGCATAACAGGGACAGTAAATTATTGTTATTGTCATGTTATTCCATTGTTTACAAAGCGTTGCTTGTTGCGCATGTAAAACGTCACACTAGATTCCGACACTGCTGTGTTACTCGTCACGCCTCTTTTAATTGCGGAACGCTGGCTTGCTATCTAAAATCACACAGTGGAGCAGCTTTGTTCAGTGTAAATAAACAAAGACGGCGTAAAGAAAGGTCTTCGTTGCGGCAATATTGCACAATCTCTGTGTAAAAAGGGCTAGTGATACCACAGTCGATCCAAAAATCTACAAATGTATTATTTAAACAAAAGACAAAACAAAAAAACACGAAATTGCAAAAAATGTTACCTGCCGCAACCAAGCTGTCAAACTGCTTCACACAAGACAGTAAAAAGAGAATATTTTCAAAGGATGAATGCCTTGAGCAGTCACACCTCATGAGGTAGGTGGTCCCCTCAGACACAATTACTGTAATACTCCAAAGAGAAGCCAAGCTGGCTTTTCTGAGTCAGAAGCTACACCTAGGCTCTCCCATTAACAGCACTGAGACAAAAGTATGCTCCACACTGTTTGCTCACTGGGAAATATTCTTTTGACTTCAACTGGTATACAATTTCACAACTTGCCAACTTTAATTAATGTTTTATATACATATAAGTTAATAACATGCTGATTTGGAGTTTTGTGCCTCAGACAAGCCCACTTTAGTTCACCTTTTATGCTGCAGGTACGCCTGCACTATTCTCTACAACCTTGTTATTGTTATTCACAGTGTATTTTTCTCGAACATCATTTCCAATTCAGCTATATCTGTCTCATTGTTAGAGCTGATGGTAACATTTTGCTTAGACTGGGGATGTTGCAGGATCACATATGCAAAACTAGAACTACATTCCTTTTGAGATTATTTTTTAATAGATATATACATAAAATAAATGAAATAAAGAGCATAATTCTTGCAAAATGTATATTTATTCAACTTTTCTTTGTATAAATGTATTACACAATAGGACTATTGCACAAACTAATACACAATAGTGCAAAATAGAAGAGTAACTTTAACCTTTTAGCTTTCAAAATACTGTAACTATTACAATGTGAATATCACCATATAAAAGGCACATTCATTGCAAAATGAATGTTTCAATGTCCTGCTTGTTGTTGAAGGTTAATAGTGAACCCCCTTTAAACTGTAGAATTTCATTTATTTGAGTCCAAGGGAGAAGCCTTGCATTTATACATCTTTGGTTCCCTGACTTAATTTCCTAAATTTGATGTTAATTGTTTTTTAATCTCATTCTGAATAATTTTGTTCAGTTCATCATCAGCTAAACATTTTTGGATTTTTTTTTTAGGTTGCACCAGTCTTACAGTGTAATGAAACGTAAAAACACCACAGCACCCCTGGTGTGTTTATACGGTTTCACGACAGTTTACAGCCACGAACAGCATCATAGGATGAGCAGAAGGAAGGTCCATTATCTCAACACAAACACTTTGGTGAATGGGAGTGCACCAACATCTCCACTAGCAGAGCATCACACAGCATATAACATTAAATATGTATGATACAGCAACAGGACATGCTATTCAGGTCACCTGGAAATTCTGTTCACTCACTCTGTGGTATGAAACCATCAAAAATTAACATACACTGTATATCAGCATGCTGCACATGCACGTACCAAATCACTTTTTCAATTTAGGCCATTAGATCAACTAGAAAACTGGAAACAAGAGCAAGATGTTCAGCTGGAGAGCCTTAAAACACACAAGCCTCAAAGATAAATTCGTTAAAAAGCTTTGGATGTGCTGTCATCATCCCAACACTTCTGCCAGTAGTTTCTCTATTCATAGCCATAACTCTACATAACCTTTCATATAGGCAGAAGAACTATATTATTGTGTGGGTTGGGTTCAAACAGATGTGGGATTAATAAACTCACAACAAGTCGCAGAAGCAATGACCTGAGTCCTGACCTGGCATTTAAGTGGAATGTGCAGCCTGATATCAACTCCAGAGCTCACTGTGCAGTGGAAAAACACAGGAGATCATGTAGTTGAATCTTAGATTAGGTACATATGTCATATGTAGGATGAAAGGGTTGTTGGTCACTGTAATCATTTCTCTTCTTAAAATGAAATGATACCAGGCAGCTACACTGCAAGAGATAGAGAAAATCTGCAGTGCTCTGTAGTTCAGTGGAAGCTAAAGCTTTAGCAGTCTCAGTTAGCCAGATTATATTTCTTGGTCTTGGTAGCATGTGCATGTACTAAAAGAAAATCTGGACAGCTCCAGAGGCTGAGCCATGGTTCATTCATATGAAAGCGCATTAAGCCAAAAATGTTCAACTACCCTAACTTCCTGTTTAGTCCTCTGCTGACTTGAATAGGGAAACAATGATTCAATTGTGCGCCTCTTCTAGACGTTACAAAAGACTGAATGGATCAACTTCTGACAGTGTGAGAAGTTATTTTACGAGGCTTTTGACACTCAAAAACTGTATTAGCCATTTTACAGCTGCTTCTTTCACAATGTAAGCTTATGGAGAAAAGTCTTTTTGGGCCACTGTGTGTCATGTGACGTTGTAATTACATGTTTTGGCCACTACGTCAAATTGTTTTGTTTAAAGCCTGGCGCTGTTCCTGGGGGCTTTGTTAGCATGTGCCAAGTTAGCATGACACATAGCTAGAACGGCAACAATTATGAAAATAAGAAAACTACTGTGATGTGAACGTAGTTCTTTTAACTCTAGTTAACCAAGTTGAATTAAGACTGAGCCCCCGGACATGGCAGGTTTTATAACATATTGAGAAATTGGAATCCAGCACTTTTCTGTGATTTGTAGTCCCATTATGACGCTCCCCATCTCTACTCACATGCCCATACACGCTACTACCAAGACTAAAAATGTGATCGTATAATTGACCCCACTCCCCAATAGTCATCATGTAAAGAGAGCGGACTGTCTGGCATTTGGGGCCAGTTTCTTGACAACTTTATTCACTAAAAGAGGCAATTGGGAAGAGTGGTGTTCTGGAAGAGTTCCATCCATGCGGGTAAAAAGGTAGTTTGGAGAGTGGAAATAGGCCCATAGTCAATCCAATAAAGGAGGATTAATGGTACAGGATTGATATGTGGTGGCCTAATGCCCACCATATTTTCTGACTACTACAGTTTTTGTTAAATGGCATAACAGTCATAAGAGATAAACAGACTCCATTTTTACCATTTTGAACATCTTACATTCCTACATGAAACTAAAAAAAACTCTAGCAAGCAGCACTACTTTTTAGTAATCTTTACTCTTTAGTAATGTTTGAGGCCATTGTTTGTGATGTTCCTTTGGATTGCATTTTAATGCGTCTTATATTATTTTTTCTCCCTTCCATACAAGGACAAAATCATCAGCACATTGTCTTCAGTATTTTTTGTTCAGAAGTCTGTATTTACTGTACAGCAACTGTTCCGTCTGTTCTCTCCTAGATGACCCCACTGTGCAGGGCCTGGACAAGTCTCGGCATCTGCAAACAGGAGAGATGATCATAATCGTGGTGGTCTTAGTCATGTGGGCAGGTAGGTTTGTGGACTGTGTTTTTACTAATATTTAAGTCAGAAGAGGTAAAAAAAAAAAAAAAAAACCTTTTACTTGCATTGAAGTGGTGGGGTCATTTGGAAAAAAGAGGATATCACATATTTCCAAGCACCAATCACAGTTTAGCATCACATTAATCAAAATGCAATGACAGTATTTGTTAAAGTTTTTTGATTGTCAATCAATCTGTTGAGACCAAACCTGATGAAACCAATTAGACCGGTGTTTGAGTGTAAAACTTTTAATAAATAATAACCAAGGATGTTATTTCCCCCCAGACTTTAACCTTTATTGTTGCATATTTATTATTGAATATTTAACTTGACAGATAAATAATTTGAAACTAAGTTTTCAGGGGGTTTAATTACAGTTTAAGATCAATAAATATAAGGAAATCTGACTTAATGTCACTGGAGCTGAGCCTACATGCATGTGAGCAGGTTTTGAACTGTAATACTGGCGATACTGTCTCTATAACAAGTTAGTCCTTCTGGGTGTCTTTGATGTTTTAAAGGTTATTAATAGGCTGACTGGAGAGCCAATTAGGTCTAATATCTATAAATCCAATGATGTTATTGAACAGGTGTTATCAATATAGAAATGACACTAAAATCCTGCTTAATAAGCTAAAAGATAATTGGACTTTTCCAATGGACCTACGACATGTTAACATTTATTGTCAGCCTCGGTGATGAAGGCTAATGGTGCACTTCTAAGAGAGGTTTCACACAGTAGATTATCTTGTAGCGACATCAATACATTGACACACTAATCAATAGGCCACTTATAAACAGTAAGACCTATCGGATCCCCATTAAGTGGAAGTTACAGACTAAAAAGCTAAAGTAACACACTCTCAGAAATAAATATAACAACTCTGAACATCCAGTCTCTTTTAGGCATTTTTACAGCAGCGATGTCAAAACAACATCCCGCTTTTCTGAGCATTCTCTGCATCTGAGCGCTCCATCCCATTATGATTTCTCAATGCTTGGAGGAAGTGTGCTGATTAATGAAGTGTTAAGAAGTGAAAACTGGCATATCTGACAGGCTGCCAGGAACAGGGTTTCCCGCCCCCGAGCACCAGAGTGAGATGTTAAATAATACTAATGGGAGAAACCAAAATGACACGTAGGCTGTGAGGAGTGGGAGTAAAAGAAAAGAAAAAAAAAACACCTTGCAGTCATTCCAGTTTAAAGTCAGATTTACCTTGACTTCCTAATCTGCAGAACATAGTTTGTTTATTTCTGTATCTTATCTTATTCAATACATTTTTTAAATCTTTATTCTGCTATCTTCCACCTCTCTTTAATTAGAAAGTAAACAGGTAATTGCTTTATTACAATACAATCTCATGTTATGTTTGTGAGTGTTGGTTAGTGCTTAAAATATAAGAACTTCACCAAATTTGCAGAGTTGTGTAGCTGAAGTTTTTGCAGATATCCCGAGGGAAGTATCACTTTATTTTCACATTAAAACATTACAATAAACTGTAACATGAACCATTTAAAGGCCGAAAAATCACTCCTCTATTTACAAAAACTCTACTGTGATTTGCCCATGAAACAAAGCATCGTAAATGTGGAAATGCCTACCATGCTACAGAGACAATATAACTGCAATATTGCAGAGCTGTCATTACAAGAACTTTATATCCGCTTCTGAATATCTTATGATTCTCATAGATAATCAGCAAAGAAAGTTAATTTTGTGCATACATTACACATCCAAAACTGGAGACAGAACTGCATCTGGCAGAGTGCAAAATGTAAGAAAGCAAACTCTGGAGGATTCCTGCCTTCCAGGCTTTCAGCTAAAGGCACAGCAGTCGCGCTCCCTTGGGAGCAGAATTTCATTATACACGTGGCCTTTCAACATACTCAGAGGGACTGGGGACGTGTGTGAGTGACAGTTGCAGCCTCATGACTGAATTCCTATCCTTTTTTGTGTGTCTGTGTGTGTGTGTGTGTGTGTGTGTGTGTGTGTGTGTGTGTGTGTGTGTGTGTGTGTGTGTGTGTG
>JBBPCS010037264.1:0-21137 GCA_037974645.1 Hollardia meadi
GGGGGCAATCACTTTTTCACACAGGGCCATGTAGGTTTGGATTTTTTTTTCTCCCTTAATAATAAAAACCTTCATTTAAAAACTGCATTTTGCGTTTACTTGTGTTGTCTTTGACTAATATTTAAATTTGTTTGATCTGAAACATTTTAAGTGTGACAAACATGCCAAAAAAAATAAGAAATCAGGAAGGGGGCAAACACTTTTTCACACCACTGTAGCTCTATAATAGTTAGTTTTTTTTTTTTTTAAATAATGGGGAACAGTCCTGTACTTTTGAGATCAGTCTGACAGTCAAAACTGATGTTAGAAAAGAACCTTTTTTGTTTTGTCACATCCTTAGATCACAAACAATAATGAAGCTGAAAACCTAATTTCACTCCAACAGACTTTATGGTGCATAAGCAATATTATTTAATTTCTTCCATAAACCACACTAATTTATCAGTCACTATTAACTTATTTGTTCCAGAAGTATAAATAAGCAATTTGAAAAACTTTAGAAAACTTGTGTGCTTGACATTAACTTGCTCCACGTTGTTCAGCTATGAGGCAGCAGTTCTTCTCCTGGGATGGACAAAGATTGAGCTCCCTCCCTTTAGGACACAACTTCTGCAAAACCTCATCCCAACAAAAAGGACCAAACAGAGTGACAGCCTCCAGCCAATGAACAATCAGCGTGAGCCTATATTGCATAAACCTGCTCAAATTGGGACCCGATTTCCTCTGGGATACAGCTACCAACTGAGCAATGCAAAAAGGGACCACGTTTCTGGTGTAATTGTAATGTAATTTGTTGGTGAGTGAGGTCCTTAAGGGACACAGCACCACTGAGATGTGAGATGGTGTCATCAATGATCTCCTGTGGGAGGGAACCGTTATAGTCAACTTCACAGGTTTCAATATGCCTGATAATTATATCAGATAAGATGCTATATTGGTATTTCTGTCGCTGATATTAAGGAGAGGGACCACCAGGGTTGTATGAAGTAGACTACGTAAACTTTCACTGATTTCAACTTCAGTTTCCGAACAAATTTGAGGCAAGAAGTAAACAATCAAGTTGCGGGATCTTCAGATGGTGACGTAATTTCCACCTGCATGAAACAGGGGGAATCACACAAGTAAGTAAAAGCATGTCCATTTTAATCACTTTAAGTTAAATTGAAGTCAAGTGAGCAGACAAGTCCGTAGATATTCTTAGTAAAATGTTGAAAAGAAGAAGAAGCAGCAGTCAAATTTTGTGATCGTTGTTTTCTGGTGAGCTGATTTGAGACACTACCCTCAATCAAAACTGATGCACACAAGTACATAGTGTACACAATGTACTACAGGGTACTATACTGTGGCAACCCAGGGGTAGTAGAGGCTAGATTCACAATAAAATAGGAAACGCTGAGACAATGGCCAATAACATAAAGTATCTTTAATAAAGTATGGAGGGGAAAGGGTCATACTTGAAGTGAAGATTCTTCCCGTCTGGGGTGTCTGTTTTTCGTTCTTCCCTTTTAGCACTCAGTCAATAAGATGCTGCTCCATTGTTCTGCAGGCAGAGCAGAGAGAGAGCAGTGAGCCTCTTTTGACCACTTTTGTGGGACCCAGCTTTTCCCCAGTAGCAATCAAGGTCAGTTTCCTTGAGTGAGACCAGGTGAGCCACAACAGTTCCAGAGTATCCAATATTATTCCATGATTGTGTTATGTTTGACCACTGTAGGTTCACTTGAACAGGTGATCTCCTTACCAGCCTCTTGGGGTGCATCTCATTTCTCTTATTTGATATTTCGTCACTCCTCGCGTGAACCGGAAGTCATTCTGATTCACCATCTTGCGCGAAAGCTCTTATTTCTGCTCTGAGGAGCTATGAGTGAGGATACATGAGTGCAGCCTTCACGGAAGTCTTTTACTGACCGACACGCCCCCTTAATGCATTTCAGCTATTGATTGGACACAGCAGCTGATCAGACTGATCAGATACGTCACAACAACACTGGAGTTTCATAACAGAGTGACGACAATTAACAGATTTATTACTGTCAAGTTTTCTAATGGGTCTAGATGATAAAAGGAGCGCAAAGAACTTCCTTCATTTATTAAAAAAAAGATTTTTATTAAATAAATATTTCTGTTATTTTATTGATTAACTTTTATTCTGGATCCAGTTAAAGTCAGAGAGAGTAGGAGAGTCTGTCTGTCAGCAAAGAAACACTTTTTACATCATTTATCATTTCATTCAGTCACATGTGAGGCTGATAATTCCTGAACGTCAGGTTTGATGTGTTACATCATTTACATTTTCTCTCAAACATTTAACCAAATAAATAAGTTCTACTGTTAAAACGTCATCATAATCATATTCTGGGTTATTAAATAATTAATTTGCAGTCAGTATAACAATAAATACAGACAACAGATAAATAATATAAAGTCATTCTGTCAGTAGAAATGGTTCCTGTGCCTCTGAGCAGGACACAGTATAAATACAGACTGCAGCTTGTTATTCATGTGCAGGTATTTGTTAAACAGGTAACAGAGAGAAAACACTGCTGCCCTGCACTTTATTAGACCTGTGCGTCAGGAGATGCACAGGGTGCAAGCCTTTGCCTTTGGCCACGGACGTCAAAAAGTCCCCTGTGCGCCTGGATAAGACGCAAGGGGCTCATGACAAATCATCTGTATCTGACAACCTGAGATGAGAACAGGAGACAAACTCCATCAAAGGTCTCTTCAGCTGTTAAAGCCGACTTACAGCTGATCCAGCTGTGATCAGCTATACAGTTGCAATCAGCTGAAAGTCACCAGAAACGGACGTCGCTTCACGTTACTTTTCAGAGGAAAAGACATCTAATTTCTCTTAAAACATATTTCCTTGTTTCTTCTCTCCTCGTTTGGTTTCCTTGCATCTCTCCACATATCCTAGGTGGTAGGGGCTAAGACGCAAGGAAAAGATGCAAGTGAGGGAAACGTGGATGCAATTTAAGCAAAATGGGAAGCAGCTTTGGAGTGATGTCTCCTCACTCCTCTGTTCAAAACTGATTCACCATGCTGCCTGGAAACTGAGTGAGTGCATTTCTCCCCTGATTACTTGATGGATAGCAGATGTGACCAGTGCCATGTGCCAAGTGGCTGCAACACCTGTACTTGATAATACACTCCCTCTATCACCTCCATGGAGGACTGGCATGACTGTTTCCCCGGGGTTGCCACATTACATGGAAGTGATAGTCTTGTTATTTTAATGACACATCAACAATATTGCACATTTAATTAATTAAATTACTGCTAATCTTCCCCACCCCTGAATAATAAAGCTCCTTCATCATGCAAGGAACACTATTTTTGATGAAACAGTGAACTCAACATTAACTTTTCTTACATGACAAAAGGCAATTTTAAAGATGAATATCAGCAGAAAACATTGACTATTAGCAATTAGTGTAAAAGTATTATTTTGAATCTCATATTGGCTGAGGCTTATAAATTCAAAACTCATTATTAGCTGTCCCATGCTTGACAACACAGATTTGTTTAAACACTTTTTTTTGGTAATGATTTTAAACTAAAGTAAGATTTTCTATGGAAGTGCTCCCTTTATAAATTATGTTTATATTCGATGGGTATTTTACACTGTCACCAGCTGATACAGCAACATAATAATTCAACATGAAAACAGTTAATGACAACTTTCCATTTGTTGTTATTGATACCCAGTGCTTTGTATATCTTCTTGGAAAAAATGAAATGACACAAAAGAAGTGTAGCATTTAAAATAGCTTGTCATAATAACCAAAGAGTGTGTCAGATAGAAACTGTAATTTCATCTATAGATTCCCCAAGGAAAACACATGAAGAGCAAAAAATGCCTCAGCAATGGCTGCTTAGCAACAACAACAGTAACAGTTTACAGTAACAACTCCAAAGAAAAGTCAAGGATTGTTTTTTTTCTTTTTCTTTTTTCGTGCTGCTTTCTTTTGTCCTTTCGAGTGGCTTTCCAACACCCCTGTCTTTTGTTGTAACAATGCAGGACATTGAAAATAGAAGCCTTTCATGCTTGGGGAGCTTTACCTGCAGGCAGCATTTCAAGTTAGATATCACATTTGCACACTTTGCTCTCACCACCCCATTAAATCTTGCCAACACCAGACCAGCAGACTTGAACACATTAATTTCCTTTAGTTTATTCAGCCATTCGCTTCCATTACAGGCTTCTAGGATGAAGGTGACAGAGTGTAACAGGCAACTGAGACAACGGCTCAGTTTCCTGTGTGAGCCCACTCTTTAAATACACACAGGTCTATTTACTGTAGAGGTGTGAAAACAGCGCTCATGGCAACTCACCAACCAGTAGAACACTGTTTACATCTCATGAAAGATAATTCTGGTGTTTATTAAGCTTAGAAATTCTACCTGTCTCTTAACAGTGGATGACAATATGTTGCTGCTGCATTAACAAAACCAAAAAATTGTACGCAGTATATTTAAGTTACATTCATTTGTCAAATTTGTCTCTGCATCCTGCTTAGTTTAGAATCGTTTTCAGGTGACATGCTGTACTGTAGCAGAGGACACGATTTAATAGATTCAGAGCTTTCATGTAATGTGAAGGAAAAAGGCTGAAAAGCAAAAAAATTGACGAGTACAGATCAAACACAAAATCAAGAGGCTCCACTCAAGTTCCCAGCTGGCAGCATCATCTCTGCAGTTTCCAGCGAAGTCATCTTCTCAGCAACCCCATGCAGTGAAACCATATGATTGCTGCAAGCGCCTGAAGGGAAGGAGGCTCGCTAATGTAAAGCAAGCAACTCCCTCTCCCAGACCAAAGAGTTTAATAATAAAACAAGCACCATTTCAGGATAATGGAGAACTTATTCTTTGTGATGCAGAAACTTTTTTCATTTTCTATTTGCAGATTTTTACTATAACAATATGTTATTTTTGACACATATAAATTAGATTTGGTGATTATGCAATTATCACATCACATAAAAACTACTTCTCAAATGCATACTTGGTACCACATAGCCTTCATTAAATACCTTGTTGGGTGAATATGTTTTTTTTCAACAATCCTGATATTCAAGATCACTGTTCTTGTAGAGTTGAAAGACTCTGATGTGCCTTGATGACTGATTTCCAGTGATGAGTCAGGTTAGATATACTGAATTTATAGTAGCAAATATGAAATTTTAGTCCAATCCCCCTTACCTACATTTTATACACTTCCATATGACTTCCTCTACTTATTCCAAATAAGTGATAAAGCCAAATACGTATATTTCACTGTCTAATTAAGACCTCTCTTTGGATGACAAGCTGGACAGACAAGGAAAAGCAGCTAGAATGATGCTATTCAAACGAATAACGAAAGGCTGACTTTAGAATAATGATTATACTCCCAGGTCTACTGAACTTTTCCGTCTTAGGAAAAATGTCTGAGGCAGAGTTTACCAATGATCTATTTGAAACGAAAGTTGTTAAAACTGTTTAGAATGAATGATGAACATGGGAACTGTGTTTCAGATGAGGCAGAAGGAAAAGAAGAAGGGAAAAAAAACATGCATGTGAGTTAACATGTGATGTTGTTAATAAGGATGAGGACTTGGCTTTTGATGAGATATACAAAATAGGCTTCCACATATGTCTACACTAATATTCTGTTTGAATAAAAATATCTTATAGGAAAGGTTAAAGTCACTGATCGTACTTTGTCAGTATAATTCTGGACAATAATGTAGTTTGCCTTTGGTTCATGCAGCCAAGTTTAATGTCTTTGAGCTTGTAATGTGTTATTTGTGCCACTGGATGGAGACAGAATCTAAATTAAATACTATCATCCAAATTCATTACATGTTTCATGTTGGTCATGTTTACACATTTACTGCATAAGCAATCATTAAGACAAGGCCTAAGACTACAACAGATCTTGTTATACACCAACAAGAATCAGTGGTTGGCTCGGTGAATATCTCAGCTTTTGGGGAAGTCACAGCTGGATTCAGTGACAGGGTTTCAATATAGCCCGATGCAATGAGTAATGAGTAATTATGTAACAAGAGCGATTCCTCGGTGAAAGGCAACAGTGGGTCGTTCCAGTCATGCTGTTCTAAATACAGTTTGGTGTATTATGACTCTCAGGCAATAATCTTTATATGAACAAAAATGTTATTTTCGGTAAAGTGACAAGCTCCGTCGACAAAAACAAAAGATTTTAAACATCAGTCAAAACACATTAATCAATGTCACAAAAAGGAGGAAGTAGAAGATGTGGAGCGTATTGTGACAAAGACAAAAATAATATAAAATATATAAATTAGCCTAATAAGCAACATGCCCAAGGTATATTTATTTGACAGGGTGTGCTAATTAATGTCAAAAGGTCGTTATAAAAGGGTTGTTTATTTTGTTGCCACTTATTCGTGACATTTTGACATTGTCATTATAACAATGTAACACAGCTACGACACTGTGCCTACATGTTTCGGCGTGGAAGTGTTCCATTTCCCTTGGTGCCGTGTGCTGTTCCTTGCTTACAGTATAAATATTATCGGAATTCGTAACAGGTATTTAGTTAAATAAAGTTTAGGTCCGTTTACGCCTCAACAACATCGCTTAGACCTAGGATTCACATTGGCATCCTCCTACGGTATACCCCGCCCACATATCATCTACGTTTCTTTCCATTGGCCCAAAGTCTAAGAAGGGCTACTTGTACCGAGATCTGGTTGGCTCACGCTAATGTCAATCACCCTCCTCAGTCTATGCAAATTGATGAAGAGCTGTGGAACAGGGAGAAAGAGAACATAGCGGGCATACATAGATAGAGGGGACGTACGACTGTTGTCCTTCATTCATTTTAGCACAGTTTTATACTGTTGCGGGCCCGTTGTATTATTTTATCGAATTGGACTGGGACATACACTGAACTGCTGTGAAAATGGCGCACCCAGACGGCAAGAAAATATTTTTTGAGAACCTGTCGGGAGCGGGGAAAGCTATCGCAGTGTTGACGAGCGGAGGGGATGCTCAAGGTAAACTGTCGAGTTTCACAGATATTTATCAATGCATCAGTATGAACAGGCCCGTAGAGGGCAAAAATACACGTCTTCAACTGTGTGATGCTGGACTGTTAGGAAAGTGGGGTGGCTTCTCTTAGTTAAAAACAGAAAGCATTGCGCAGCAGCTAAAACAGTAAGGTTATGAGCATTCACTCAGGAAGCCCGCCAGTTAGCGTGCTAACATGACATATCCGGCTAACTCGCTAACTGCATCGTCCTTTGCCATTGATTTTGTTTGTCACTACGCACGATGACAGGCTAGAGAAATGTCATGGTCGAGACATCACGTTTTCTATTCACAGATAATTTAATAGTGTATTATAGCTGACCAGTTTATTTTACCATTTAATTAACTGACAGGCTATTACATATGAATGAAGCAGTGACAGCTATAGACGTGCATGCCACTGCATTGCGGGTTGTAATGTAATGACGTGCAGGCTGCTGACAAGCAGAGTGACAGGGAGAAAAGAGAGTGCAGAATAGCATTCTTAGCATGTTCATTTTCAGTGAGATGAGACATGAGGTTGTGGTTAGCAGTCACAGTGAGGGTCAGTAGTGGGATGCCTGTGTATCCTGTGTACGTGATGAGCTGCATACATATCCGCTACGTCTCTCCCAGTCGGCCTTTGCGTCATAGAGGAAACCCTGGTCATGTGCTCACCGCCTGGTCTTTTAATTTGACTGAAACACTAGTTATACAGACCTGCCACCGTGATTTAAAGCTCTACATAAAACAGTCAGTTTAGTTCAGCAAAGCTACATTTAATACACAGCACTACACAGTAATACCACAAAACTGATATTTTCTGTGCCAGTTGTGATACCATGGAAAATCTCATGCCCCTGCAACCCTAATGATAAGTTATACTATGATCATGTAATGGATTAATCTATGATAACACTTTTGATGCATAGGTATATAGTATATGTGTCTATTAATCTAAGGAAAACCACTTATTATGTTGTGTAGTTGATGTCTGCCAGGTAATAGACCTTTTTTTACAGCAGACAATTTGACTTGTCATAGCAGGAAAAGCACAGGTGTTACCAATAACATAAACGAAGGCTTGTTCTATTCAAGTGTCCTGTTAAGTCATGCTAGTGTAAAAATGAACCAGTATGCACAATGCAAACCGATGCAGCTAAATGGAATTCAGCCATCACTTTATTAGTTACACCTGTGCTTTTCCTCCCATTGCATGTCAAAAGGTCTACAGTGAAAAAGGCATTTGGAAGGTCAACCTGGAGTTGTTTTAGCTTTGCACTCTCTACATTCTGCATCCTCTTCCATGTCAACAAGAGCAGCAAAGCAGTTTTCACTGCATATTAATTGCCATCCAAGTTGTATAACAGATATGAATCGATCTCTGGTGGGTGGTTTCAGAATTAGTGTTCGCTGTTGGCACATGCATGAACACACACACACACACACACACACACACACACACACACACACACACACACACACACACACACACACAAGCATGCAAGTTGTGTCCTATCACTTCACTATCTTCATAAGACTGTGAGAAAATGCCCCTAATTTCACTCTTGGCTGCGTAGGGGTCCAAACTGACAGCCTGTTTTAATTTCAGCCTTGTCATGACAGGAAGTGTGTGTGTATGTGTCTGAGAGAGAGAGATAGAGTGTGTGTTTAGAGGAGTGGGGGGACAACAGGAAGCGGAGAGAGGGGTGCATGGGAAACAGTTAGTGGAGTTATTTTTGCTGGGGATGCTGGTGTGAGGAGGGCGGCTTGACCTAGGTCCTGTTCACACTGATGCT
Organism: Hollardia meadi; assembly: GCA_037974645.1. Lineage (NCBI taxonomy): Eukaryota > Metazoa > Chordata > Actinopteri > Tetraodontiformes > Triacanthodidae > Hollardia > Hollardia meadi. The sequence continues at coordinate 8,835 of JBBPCS010037264.1, forward strand.
AAATATGCCAGCCTGGACTAATATTAGGGTTACAAGTCATCTGTCATGGATGTTCATAGTTCAGTTAGAGCAGGGGTTCTCAAACTTTTTGTCACTAAGGCCCATTTCTAATTGTCAACAAATTTCTGAGGACCACCTTCCCCAAATAAATGACAAAAAAATCATAACGTGACCAAAATTGCATTGAATGTGGTGAAATTTTCGGCTAAACATCAGTGTCTGCCATTATGAACCCAAATTCATTGTCAGAGTCATATTTCCTCACCACATACTTTAGAGTTTTTACTGGTGCAGGGTTGTCTCCCACATCACTTTTTCAGTTCAAAAAACATTTTGTGCCACTGCATCCGAGGGAATGTTAGCTAGCTGTGGCAGATGTGAGCTTGTAGTGGCGAAACACGTTTGTGTGGTGTAACTGGTCACTGATATTATGCATTTTAATTTGACATGTGAATTCTTGAGCACCTTTACATATAAAAATAACTATCTTTATAAATTACAAAAAAATCCATACTAATAATAACAATAATCCAACAATTTGGCAGTACCACTGCCTCCAGAGCCACTAGATGATGCTCTTAGGCCCACCTGAGTTAAAGTAAGAAATTAATGGAAATGAAGAAAACGCAAGATAATGACACAAATAAGATATGAATTAAGATATTCAGTCAGTATAGGTGTGATAAAACTGTGATGTAACATAGATGATTTATAGATGTCATTCTGTCACATGCATTTTTCTATGACTAACATGCATGCAACAATATAATTAAATCAGGTAATAGGAACTGGGATTCAACACGGTGACAAGGCTCAACACAACTTGACTCATTTTTGGTATCAGGTACTTTACTCGATTACATTTTCCACTGCACATAGTACCCCCTCAATAGGCCAGATTCTTAGCTCATTGCTCATTATCAATAACTTAGTGATATTAAAATAATTGCTCACTCTCTTTTAGCTCTGTTTTTGGTCTCTAAGAACTTCTGAGAGAAATATCTGGAACTATCTCTTTAGCTGCTAAATGCTCAACTATTGTGTGTCTTCTGCTGCATGCTGGGAGAGTACATTGGATTTTTAAATACACTTGCCTGTTGCTACTGGAAAGCAGTTTGATGAGAGCTCAAACATTAAAACAATGAGGACAGGAAGTGTAATGTTAGTTGTGCTTGCTCTTCCTCTTGGCTGGTAACTTTCCATCAGTGTTCCTGTCACACATACTGTATTCAGGAGTGTTCAGCCAATCTGCAATAAGAGAACAACAATGACAGGATCAGTGTGCTATAGGATTTTATTACCTCACATGGCCAAACTCTTACACCACACTTTACACCAGAACATTGCAACATCCCTGGAAAAGCATGTTTCATGCAAACAGGGGATTTAGGTGTGGGCATACAGTACCACAGACTTCAAATTTCTCACAAAGTTCTTAGCTATTGATTGTTTCATGTCAGAGCATATTGCAATGTTGCAGCATCACAACAGGAAATGGTAGTTGTAGATCATCAGAAGCAGGGTTAGGGGTCTCTGTTCTCTCCCCCACCTCCCTACTCTGCCTCTGTCATTGTGTCATCTGGTAGCTGCTGCTTCAAAGATTTTTTTAAAGACCTCACACACATTCCCTCGGATGACTGAATTTATTGATGAGGAGCAATCGTTTTCAATCAGTGGCCAGTGAGAGGCAATACTACTCATTATCTTGACCTTTCAGCATGCATCTTGCAATAATTGGTTTGGGTTCAAATCAGTTTAGTTATGGACGTGCATTACATTCACACGGGACGTGAACGTCGGTCTCCTGGGTCAAGGTCTGCTGCATGACCATGACCCATTCACCACCCCAACCTCCTCCAACTGCGGACTTTCTTGCTCTTTATATTATGTCTTCGTACATTGTTTTCTCAATCACACTTGCGCTCAAAATTCATGAGAAAAGCTTAATGCAGACAGCGTTAAATGACATGCGAAAAGCAAATAATGTGTTTTGATAACCCGCAAAATGACTTAAGACACTGGTGTGTTATTCATACGCCATTTGGTGAGACCAGGCTGGATAAATCACATTTTTTTCACAGTCGCAAATTTTATAAGCCCTTCGCAGCTTCTTAATATTGCTTGTTTTGTTCATTCCAAATGCTATAAAATATTCACTGAATTATGATTAAAAAGAAAATCAGCAAATCCTCACAACTGAAAACTGGAATTATGAAACATTAAGTTAAATGATGAATCATTATTTAAATTTAATTTTGTGTTGATCAAATAATTGAGACTCAACCTTTCCATCTCTATTTAAATTCTATGGCAATATCACAAACTATGAACAAAGCCTGCAATATAACAATATACCAGTACAATCAAGATATTATTTGTTACAAGGTCTTGGCATGGCATTATATTGGACAGCCCCTTTTTTGCTTTGGTTAAATTTGAAAGGAGCTGGTATAAATATGCCATGTTGTTCTTAGCTTCAAAGTACACTGCACTGATTACATGATTTAAAAAAATCTCTTTTAACAGCAACATTTGCTAAGCAAAATTGCCAAACTGCCGAACACCAGTACAGAATGGTGCTAACTTAATCAGACACTGCTAAGACTCCAGAAACCAGTGAGGCTACCTAACTGGAGAAATCAGCACGGTTTGTGTGATTCTTTGTTTTGTTAGTTTTTTCTTCTGGAGAAACCCACACTAATTGTATGTTGGTGCTCTATATACTGTGTTCATAAAAAATCTGTGATTGATCCATTTGAGCAGCTAACTGTATGTCCCCCATTGTGTTTACATTGCAAGTAGAGCTTGTTGATGGTAAAGATGACATGGAACAGGTTGTAATCAGCTACCAAAATAAGCTTGTGAATGTTTCCAGTGCAAACATTCTTTTTGCAGAAATGGAATGTAAGACTAAGACAATGTCAACATGATAACTTTGGGTAAAAGCAGCCACTTTGAGTTCAACGTGCATGGTGGTGCCAAGGAGGGGCTTGCAGGTGATGTAGCTACCCTTAGCACAGCCTCTCCTAGCACCCCAAGAAATTTCTGTTTTTTTAATTATTTTTTCAATTTTTAATGGTTGACTACGATACTTTAAAATCTGATAAATAAATACATAAATAGAACTGATTATTTTTTAGACTAAAACACACAAAGCCAAAACACGTGATCTGATTTAGCCAATGCAGCACATACAGAATTTTTTACACAGCCTCCACTTCCTATTAGCCTAGCATCATTTGGATGGATTGTTTTTCAGTCCTTAAATCAGGAGTGATTGTGAACCTAATAAGCCTAAAATAGGTGATGTTAATAGGTCTCATGAAGGTGTAGACACATGTGTCTGCGGGGGTGCACAGGTAGCTGCAGTGCAGGTCCAGTACAGTGTAGGTCTAGGAGTTATGGTCCCTGATGATACAGATTATGCTGGAACACACAGCTGGAAAAAGTTAAGTTAAGTAAGTAACTTAGTGAGTGAATACAGAGTGTGATTCCTTTTAAGCGCCTGGTCACACATGCGAAATTAACATTGGCGAATATTTTACTTCGCATTCTGGCTTTGTGTGGAAATTTGATGAACTCTGACCAATGAAGTCGCAGCCACAACCAATAGCAAAGACGTGTGTGTGATTGACCCATCAAACGGACTACAAACCAGCATACTGATTTCTGTGTGTCTCACATCCTGCACTGTCCACGTATCGTCTCGGCGGGCGATGATCATTTGTATGCATTCGCGTATGTGTGACCGGCTCAGGGCTAAATACTACCATCTACCGACAGAGTAGAGCATAACAGTGCATCAAATAGAAAACCTGACACAATGCTACTGTGGTGGTCTCAAAAACAGAAAATAATTTATTTGTATATTATTTAACTTGTGTTTTTCACTAAATGTGTTTTTGTGAGCGTCACATGGGCTACTGATACTAGTTTATCAGGCACCTGCATTTCAACACATACAGCAACAATAGATTGCTTAAAATATAAATAATGTATTTTATTTTAACATGGTTAAAGCAAGTCAATAATTCAGTCAATGAATAAACTGATGAACTGATCTATGAATAAGTGTGGGTTATTCTTACAGCATCAGCGGTCTACAGTCTACAGGCTTTATAGCCAACACAGACTTACTTTGGTTAAGTTTAAGCACAAAACCTACTTGGTTAGGTTTAGGAAATGACTGGTGAGGCTTGGTTTTAAACGGGACCCAAACTTTGGTCTCCTGGGTGAAAGTCGTGTGTGTGTGACCCTCCACTCAACCCCGACCTCTACCACTCTTGGCACTTTCTCACCTTGGAAAGTACGTCGCACTGCGTCATCTGTTCAAGTCGTATGATACTGAAGCGGATGGCTTTACATTGCTGATACATTAATCCCTTGTGCGTCTCTGCCTGACGCCAAAGGGTACCTTGTGCGTCTGGATGTGACGCGAGGGGCTGGGACAAAACATCGATTTCTGAAGAGCTAGGGATAACAGGGTGTTATAGCCTACTGTATGAAAAGTAAAATCCTCGAAGCATCTGAAGGCAGCAGGAGTGATATGTTGACAAATCTGCTGCCTCTGAGAAGTGGTGCTTCAAAGCACAGTGCTGTTACACGGGGTCTTTTGCCGTGTTTACCATCACTAAATTGCCTGAAAACCACACCAGGCTGCTACACTATAAACTATACATACCCTTCCACACATCAGTCTGGTCAGTAAAACTTTTTAATGAAGGAGAAGTCTGGTTAACATCATAGCCTCTTTTTAAACTTTCTTTTTAGCACAAGTAGTGTCTCATGTTTTATCCTCGCAATACAGTGAAGTGCAAATGCTTAAGTGCAACATTAATTACCGAACTATGTACCAAGTATGAGGTGATATGCACAGCTATTTCAGAGCTATGAGACCTGATGTGACTGGCCAAGAGAGTATTTAATAAACACCAATGTGGCTGATCTATATTCATGAGTATGCATGCTTTTGCACCCTTGTAGAACTGCACCTGAGCAGGACCAAGAAAAGCTGTATGATGGAGATGAAGGGGACATACAATTGCTGCTGAGGATGCTAGCATTGCTGTGGGTGGGCTGAGTGAACGTGCATGTTGCACTGCTGCACATACATGAACCAAAATAGAAGGTGCACATGGAGACATCCACACAGTCCATGTACCTAAATGCAGACAAATGGTCCACGCAAGGACGCGAATGCAAAGCTTGAGCCACTGAGCCACGACCACCTCAAGAACCTGCTTGTGATTGTTGCTGAGGATGTTAACATTGCTGTAGATGGAATTAGCAATCATCATCATCATCATTTGGAGCCAGCATTTATAAACAATTAGTTGGGGTGCACAGTAGCTCACCTGGTAGAGCGTTTGCCCCATATACCAAGGCTGTGTCCCTACTGCAGCGGCCAGGTTCGTGCCCTTTGCTGCATGTCAACCCCCGTCTCACTTCAGCTGCCCCTATCCAACAAAGGCAAAAAAAGCCTGAAAAATCCATGTAAAAAACATTGAGTTGCCATATTATGTTCATTTTTAAGTTAATATTTTTATTTTAGGTTTATATTAGAATACGTTTACAGGCTTTATTGTTCAAAAAACTCATTATCTCTTCCATACTGTCTATTGCAGCAGCACCCTATTCACCTGCTGCCTGAAACACACTGTCTCTTTAAGGCCCCCCCTCCCAAAATGCCCAGTCTGCTCTGATAGGTCACCTGGCCGTAACACAATAAAAGTTGGGGCTGTATTGTTGAGTGTGACGACCCCGCCCCTTGTGGCTGCTGGGCTGGCTGTCTGTACTGCTATTCTTTGTGTTGCAGATGGGCGTGGTCGGCTTGATCATCAGGTGTTCCCAATACTTTAAGAGCACAACACCACATGGTCTCTGGGGGACGGAGAGAGAACTCCCCACGCTCCATGCACCTCATCCTTGGGTTTTTGCTTTCTTCAGCCATCCAACACTCCACACACTATTTTTACACAAATGCATACACACAATCATCACTGATTGTCACTGGTCATGACATTGACTAACAGTGGTAAAAATGAAGTTTAACCAAGGACTTCTTGCTTTTTCTTTAAGAAGTCCATATAAAGGGATTTGCCCTCGCATTTAAAAACACAGCGTCTCCTTGACATGGCGATATCTCCTACAAATCTCTTCCCGGTTGGGGGATTGTGACAAACTACAGCTCTGCCCAGGGGCGCGCCACACTAGACGTGCATTATGCAAAGTGTGACATAGTGATGTAACAAAATCACGGAAGTAAAGACTAAACTACTGATGAGGCGTTTCAGGCACTTCAGGGCAGTGTTTTCTGTAGGAGTAAGGAGCTCCCTTTGCTATGGACTTTGGGCTTTTCAACTTAGCAGACCTTGTACATGGACACCGCAAAATGCATAATATGGCCTCTTTAAACAACTGGCAAACGACTCTGAAACCCAGAACTCGTGTGACCTCAACGACTCTGATGGGGCCACACCCCCACAGGGTTAAAAGCCTGTACTCCCCACCAGTCAGTTAGAAGTCCAGTTGCCTCCTTTCAGCACTTAGATACACCATGACCCGGATGACTGAGAATCTTCACGAGCAACTGGCGACAAGCATCTGCATCTGTGAAGAGTCAACATGAAAGCGTGGGACACAAATCGTCAAATGTGGCAGCTCGATCAGTGCTCCTGACAAACTATGATACTCTACGTCCCTCTCCAGCATCACTTTTTCACATGCAAAAATCAAGAAGCTATATGCGACACTCCCTCAATCCAAGCTACCCTGCATGACATCATCTGCAAGTCAAACCTGCACCGGACGACAGAGGCAAGAGTTATCAATACAATCATTGATGAGAACTTTGTTTTGCACCTCTTTTGAAGAATGCATTTAGAGCAACCAAATTCATGTCGAAAGCAGAAGGCCTGTGTGCAAACAGAGGAATTGCAATACAGACTTCACTACGCAGGTCCAACAGCTCGACATCTGGAGGGTTTTATTGTGGAGGCCCCGGAAGAGCACACTTTCGGCTGATAAGACAGAACCCGTTTTCCTGGTTGCAAAACATGAGCCGCACCACACTGCCTTTTTTTAGAGGCTTTGAGGACACAAAAACAAGACCTGCAGCACCTTTAAAACTCAAGTGCAGCGCCCGAAATCTCAAGTGTAGCACTAATTTGCCTCCAGGCCTGCTGTTTCTTGTTTAAATTGTGGTAATTACTGTTGGTAAAGTCATATAGATCCATGTATCCAGAAACAGCCAGCACTAGTTTCTCCTCCATGATCGTTGTATCTTAGCAACTGTAAACTTTATCGTCACCAGCACAGAAGGTCTGCTTCTAGATTCATCCAACTGGATAATAAGAAAATACAACGCAAATGACATTTGGCGCTTTTCTGCTTCGAGTTGTAGTTTTTTCAGCTCAAGGCGTTCAGAGCGCTGCTGCAAAAAGGCGAGGCACCTAGGGACCATTAGCAGCACACACACACATTTTTTCTATCTTATTATAACCAGGTTGTAAATCAAGTAGAAAACATTACTTTTCAGCAGGGACAAATGATATACTGAAAGGTGTGCCAGCCCTAAGCCCCAACACACATCTCTTTAGACAAACAATGCATACTGCTCATGGACCACCATTATGGAATCAGTGTGGTAAATTTGTCTGCAGAGCTCTACCAGGCTTGCCGGCTACTGCAAAGAAAAGAAGAACAGGGACATACTATTACCAGTTCCTTTGAACATTCCTAGATTTTCCAGCCACCTTTCTGCAGAATACAGTACTTACACAGAAGAATAAATCACTTTCCTGGCAGTATCAGTGTCCATGTGTATTTTCTCAGTGTTAACAAGAATCAGCACAGACAATGTTGCATTGTTTCACAACAATCTCTGTACCACTGAGGTCATTAATAGTAAAATGAATGCACAAGATTCAAAAGATTCAGGCAGCAGCACGGCATACACATTGTGTTGATGTCAGAACTGTGTTACAGGTCCAAATATTCCATTGTGGTGAGAAGGTGTGAGCACAAAGAGGTGAGAGAGGTTGAGAGATACTGTGAAATTCACACCCCCGGTCTGAGATTCTCTTCAAATATGTGTGTGTGTATGTGTGTATCATACAGTATGCTCATAAATGTCCTTAGAAATAGGGGTGTTTGGGTTCGTCCATTCTGCAAATGGTTAAATAATTGAAGATTCAGGCCTGGCTTTTGGCAATTGGATTTTTGGCAAAATTTGTCACTACTACTTTAAATGTTTCAGATGTTTGAAAGCTATAAGCCAAATGAAAAGAATAATGGAAGAAAATATTTAAATTGATCTAAAGAAATAGCAACTGAATAACAGAACAGAACAATATTAAAATCATGATTCAAAAAAAGCAGGGATGCTATGTAAAACATACATAAAACAGAAAGTGATAATTTGCTCATACTTTTTTGACATTTACTCAATTGAAAACAGTACAAAGAATATATTTAATGTTTTGCCTCATCGATTTTGATTCTTGTAATGTATATTTATTCTGGCACAAGCATAGCTATATAAACATTTGGTGACCAGAGGATGAAATGATGAAGTATACCTGTACTGCACTTTGCCTGCAAATGTCTGCACTATGCTCTGTGTCTACCTCACGGTGAGCAAAGAGAACATTTCTTACCATGTGAAGGCAGCTTAACAGCAGAGGGGTTGATGATCTAATTTATTTCAAAAGGGCCCAACTTGCATAAATCCACCCAGAGGGAAAAGTCAAGGTTAGAAAGCCACAGCTTCTGTCCAGGTTGGTAGCCAGAGTCTGATGGCGGTCCACAATGCATGTCAGACGACAAAGGGCAGACTGTGCAGCCTACCACACTTGACAGCACTGACAGAGGTTGGCCTGGACTGATGGAACTGCAACTTCCTCCTCCTGAGCTGGGAAATCGGAAGGTTGGTAACCTATAGATGCATGAAAGGTGACACAACTGTGGCTAAACTGACAAGGGAGTGCATGTCTTTAATCCATGGGACATGGAAATTCCAGGAGGATGGATGGCATGACACGAAGCAGCATAAAGCTCACTCCCAGTACTGGTTCACGCGTTCTGTCTGCCCATTGGTCTGAGGATGGCAACCTGACGATAAGCTAACAGCTACTGCCCAAGACTTGACAGAAGGCCTTCCAGACTGGGTAGGACAACTGTGGACCTCGATCAGTGATGATATCCTGGAGCATGTGGAGAACCAAAAGATCCGCAGTCTGTGAAGAAAAGAGAACATAGGGAGAGACGGAATGTACTGTCTTGGAAAAACAGTCAATTATGGTCAAACCAGTGTTACCGTTTGAGGGAGGAAGTCCAGTGTTAAAGACCACAGTCATGTAAGACCATGGACTACTGGGAATAAGAAAGGAGTGCAACAAGCAAGCAGGGGGTTGATGGATGGACATGCAGACACAAAGGCGCAGGTGTCGCTAGACACAGAGCTCAGTGTACAGTTGAAAGCAGGGTGGCAGGAGAACTTGTAGGAGTGCCCCTACTGGAGAACCCGGGACCTGGTGTAGTCAGGGACAAACAGGAGGACCATTGCCTGGATCAGGTTGAGTGCACTATGCCTCTTGTACAAGGGTCTAAATTTCCCAAGTGGCCCCCGCAACCACACAGGAGGAAGGAAGAATGGTTTCGGGCTTGGTTGTGGCAACTTCAGGGGTGGGGATGGCAGGAGAGAGCATCTGCCTTGACAGGCGGTATGGGAGGTTGAAGTACAACTTATCAGGAACAAAGCACACCAGACCTGGTGAGAGTTGAGCCGTTTGTCTTAGCGGATGTAGGAGAGGTTTTTATGATGCACAAACAGTTGCTTTGCCCCCTCCAGCCAGTGCCTCCACTCTTGAAGGGTGAGAACCACACTTTCAGCTTTAACAAACAGTTTATTCTCCAGGAGCCTCTGTAGAACCAACCTAGCGTGTTGCTTGTGCTCGTCCATGTTCCGGGAGAAGATGAGGATGTCACAGACAAAATGATGTGGTCTGTGACAAAAATGTCACAGACCACATCATTAGCTAGAGCCTGGAACATTGCGGGGGAATTCGTTAGACCAAAAGGCATCACAAGGTACTCAAAATGGCCCAAGGGGGAGTTTAAGGCAGTTTTCCACTCATCTCCTTCCCTGATGCAGATCAGATGGCAAGCATTGTGTTGGAAAAGATAGTGGCTTTATGCAGGGACTCAAAAAGCTGAGTCTATGAGGGGAAGTGGGCATTTGTTTTTTATCGTGATGTCATTCAGGCATCATGGTAATAAAAGTAGAGAATGATCTTTCTGTTTGGCTAAAAAGAAGCCCTGACAGGCCTCTCTCTCGGGACAGGAGAGGTTGTGGAGGTGAGTGGTGGGCAGGGGGGCACCAGGGAGCAAGTCAATGGCATTTTGTAGGGTAGGGCACGCAGCTTACTGAACACTTCACCTAGATCATGATAATCAAATGCACAGAGGAGAGATCAGTTGGCTCAGGTGGGGAAGGAGCTGATAAATCTCTGGGTGCCAAAGCTGACTGAAGACAGTGTGAATGGCAGTAAACACTCCAACTGACAATGGTTCCAGCTGACCATGTGACGTTTGTGTAATTTGAACCAGGGAAGACAGAGGGATTCCAGCCTGGGTGACCAGTGTGGAATCAATGAATTTATCATCTGCCCCGGAGTCCAGAATGAGGAGAAGAGTTTCCTGAGCCCAGGCTGCACCTTACAATTTTTATTTGTTTTTTTGGGATTAATCTAATAATTATTTTTTTGATTAGTCGATTAATCAAACAAGTAATTTATTGATTATACTAAACATGATTTTTCTTTATTTCTTGATCAATAAACATTTAATTTACCTAAAATTACTATTAAAACTTGTCTAATTGATATTTCAATAGTTTATTCAATAATGTATTGCCTTTTAAGATATTAGGAGCCTAAACCCTATGGCCAGTCAAGCAAGCTATTATGTTGTGTTGTTACTAATCAACAATTAGCGTCGTTATATATTAAAAAAATAAGCAATAGGGTTTGATAAGTGGCCTTTCAGTCTGCCTTCATCAAGTGGATGAACATCCAATGGGGTGTCTGTACAGTATTTCTGACATCTGTCACCTTTTCTTTATTAAGACACAATTTTTTACTTGTCATCTGTCCAATGTGAAGTTACTGTAAACTAAATACACTGCTGTGTCAAAATGGAACTACGGTCCCTAGATGATAGCGCTTAATAGGCAATTGGTTACTGCTTAATAAGAAACCTATTACCATGAGCCAAGAGAAACAGGTCAGTTTTAATGCCACTTCCCATGTTACTTCTCATTTTACTTTATGCTGTTAACAAGGTTTATTACTAAAAAAAAATACAATTTACAAAATACCCTATTTATATATTTAAAATCCCCTCTGCTTCTGGTGGTCTTTCGAGTGGATAGGCTGTTAAACCAAATACCAATAACACTTTGTAAGGCTTCACTTGTAAATGGGATAATTAGAGGAGATGAGGAGCACAAAGTGTCCCTCTGTGCAGATGATCTGCTATTTATATGAATTGGAACCAGATACATTTGGGCGTATCTCTGTTTAGAAATTAAATCTACACAAAGGTATTTTTTTCTGATAAATGAAGCAGCCCATAACCACTTACTTAAATTACTACCTTTCAAGGTCTCCCGAGATAACTTAACATACTTAGGCGTCAATGTTACAAGCAGGTTTGGAAAGCTATTTAAATCCAACTCCTCCGACCTCCTCACCCACACAAAGCTAATGTTTGTTGGTTTCTCCTCCCTCAGTCTTTGGCTGGCCAGATATCTCCATAAAAATGAATGTATGTAGCACAATTTCTACATATCTTTCAATATATCCCTATTTCATTATAGCAAAATCCCTTTTCAAAACACTTGACACCATAGTGCCATACTTTACCTGGAACGAATGCACTGCCAGGCTGCACAAACAAATATTGCATAAATCCAAAATCTCTGGTGGGATGGCCCTAACCAACATTTTGCTTTATTATTAGACAGCAAGCTTCCAAGCTGTTTTTTTTATTACATTACACTTATTACCAATCTTGCTTCATTAAAGGCTGTGAGCTAAACTGCAAAGCTGGCTTAAGTTTGAATGACAAACCTAAAGGAGTTTAAAGGATGCAAAATATTTTATAACATGGAAGTGAAAATGCTTTCCTTCTTTAATGGCTGTTTTGTAAAACTGTGAGAATGTCTGAGTGCTGTGTGTGTGTGTGTGTGTGTGTGTGTGTGTGTGTGTGTGTGTGTGTGTGTGTGTGTGTGTGTGTGTGTGT
>JBBPCS010037293.1:0-21135 GCA_037974645.1 Hollardia meadi
TTTTAGTTTGGCCCATGTCCCATCTGCTAACACGGAGGGGGAGGGGCTTATGAGCTATACTGCAGCCAGCCACCAGGGGGCCATCCAGATGTTTTGGTTTCATTTTAGGGAGCTCTCATGTCGTCCATCTTTATTTCCAGACATGAATATTGACAGGAAGTGGATTAAAATCATGTTTTATTTCAAGTGAATGACACAATTTCATTTTTTTGTTAGCTAGAATAAAGTTTTTGATGTTATGTTAAATTGTGAAAAAAACACACATTTTTTTCCAATGTTGTGTAATTTCATGACTAAAGTCTATAAAAATTAAACACTTTCAGTTTAACTAAAAATATGACACTACTGGGAATGTTTTCATGTCCTTTTCCGCACATGTTGAGCTCTTTTAGTTTCCTCGTGTTCAGGAGATTCTGGATTATTTTCATTGCTGCAGGTGATTTGTCTTCTCTCCTGTTAAAACTCCTGCAGCTACAGTAAACCTGTTGCTTCAGTAAAAAGCACGGCAGCAGACTAATCACTGTTTATTGTGATTGTTTGATCATGCTGGAGTGCCAGATTCAATAAACTGTCTAAACCTCCTACTCATTACTGGCTGTAATCGCCTGACGTTATCCGATTATTTAATCCACATGCTTTAAGTACTTTGATGGGGATTTGTTTCATCTGAGAAGATCAATTGAATGTGGCTCGTGTAACCACTCCAGATCCTGACAAGATGAAGATAAGTGTGAGGAAATGAACAGAGAGATGCTTTCATCCAGCGGGGAGCTTCTTCAGCGTGTCACTGAGAGTTAATTCAACTTGACACGCTGCTGCAGTGAAAATCAAACCTGTGACCTTTCACTCACACAATAATCTCTTTAAACCCTCAGTCAGTCACCACTGTGAGACACTCTTAGGTTACATTTCAGCAGCATTTTAGTCCAAGAATTTTTCGTTTTTTACCTCCACCAAGGAGGTCATGTTTTCACCTGTGTCCGTTTGTTGGTTATTTGTTTGTCACCAGGATTACGCAAAAACTACTGAATGGATTTCTTGGTGGACGGATGGGGCATGGGCCAAGGAAGAACCCATTTGATTTTGGCGCGGATCCGGTTAAAGGGGCTGATCCAGGAATTTTTAAAATCTCTTTCTTTAACATTTTGCAACATTTCATTAATTTGCAAAACCTGCTGATCATAATCCATTTAATACTGATATGAATGATTTGAATACGGCTATTTTCCACAGAAGCTACAGATCTGGATCTGCACCAAAAATCGGTGATGTTCGTTTGGACACATGTTTAAAACTACTGAAGAGACATAAAAACTGTTGGTACCTTACTGAGTCCATATTAGCTTAGCTACACATTGGTGGTAGTTGCAGGTTTCTATTTGTTACCGTACAGCAGCAGGAAAACACTACCCCCCTATGAAACATGTTTAAATCCACTAGATCCAGATTTTTATTTTGGAACCGCACTAAATTGTACACACTCATAGATACCAGCCCTCTAAATATGCCTGATTTTTAGTTGCGGGTGTCCGGATGAGGATAAGGTTAGCGCACGGCTAAATCACAGGTGATGGCGCCCTTTGACAGACTCTGGTAAAGACAAAGCTAAAGTAAATGATTAAAACGATAAACCTTTAGAAAGATGACAAGTTAGACTTTTAACACAATTAGACTAACTGATAACGTCACACGATCACTTATATTAATAATTAAAGTGAACTTTCATCAGAATGTTAGCATAAAAGTGTCTGGTTGTGGAAACAGTGACGTTAGTTGAATTAAATTTTTTTATGCACAAAAAAGGTTTATTTCTCTCAGATTTTGAGCACAAATTAAAATCAGTGTTAGTGAGAACTTAATCCACTAACACCTGACAGGTGCGGCGTATCAAGATGCTGTAAACAACAGGATTATTGCACGGGTGTGCTTTGACTGGTCACAATAAAAAGGTCACTCTAACATGTGCAGTTTTATCTGGGAAAAAAGACACCACTGAACTCTGGACTTCACATGACTGGGGTTACAGATGTGCATGTTTTGGTCACAGATAAACCTTTTTGTTTAATCAGCATCTTGATAAACCACAAATTCTGAGAGAAATAGGCCTTCTGTGTGCATTAAATCTTTTAATTCAACTTGTGAAAAATGGAAGCAAAAGCAAGAGTTGTGTTTATATTGTTGTTGATTGGAATATGGACACATCTGTGCACATCAGTGTGTATTTTTGGTCAGGGTCTGTTTTTCTTCTCAGTTCCAAAGAAGGGGATCCTTAATTCTACATGCTAAGTCTAAATGCTTCAATGAGCCAGGCTTTATCGCTGAACATCAGAGTTGGACCTCACTGATGCTCGTGTGGCTGAATGGGAGAATAAATCTCACTGAATGTTTCTGCAAACCATGGATATGTATGTTTTTTACGTTTCATACCCATCACATTAACATTTCCCCAATACATGTGATAACACCTTTCAGATTACGTGTTTATGACCTAAAACCGGCCTAATTTTAGCGACCGTTGGGACAGTTTGTAGCCATCTTTGTGGCACCAAAAGTGGATATTTTTAACAACAGCCTGGGAGGGTTTCCAGCCTGTTTGTGACGATTACATCAAGTATTTCGGACGATACATCCGGAGCGCTTCCACGTTTATGGTGACAAAAACCAGGCATTTTAAGGCAAAACATGAGCTTTTCCTAACCCTAACCAAGTGTTTTTATTGCCTAAACCTAACCAGGCCTTAAGCGCAGCTTTCTAACGACAGGAAATTCAAACGTAAGGAAAGATTTTGACGTAATCTCTGGTTTGCAGAAATGTACAGTGCCAACATTTATTCTGGCAATTGGGACGCAACTCTCATATATGGCTGCACTGTCCAGACGTCCACATACTTTTGGGGACATTTAAGACTTTGTGTTTTCATCGATCACTATCCATAACATTTTAAGGGTTGAAGGCCCAACGCATATGGAATAATAATAGTCACATTTTATTTTGTTATTTATGGTATTTGAGCCCCAGTGTGTCGGGTCTTTGTTTCCGTGAGTCATGGCATTTCACTGCTGACAATACTGATTAAAGGCTGGACCTCTCCCACCGCACCCACTGCCCCTTGAGCTCTTCTTCCCCTATCAGTGTGTGTGTGTGTGTGTGTGTGTGTGTGTGTGTGTTGGGTGCAAAAGCACATGCACATACACACCCACAAAGTCAATTAAGCACTCCCTCGCTGCGGACTGTGTTTGCTGGAAGAGCCATTACATGAATATATAATCAAACACACACAGTGTCCTACCTGTGCACAACAATACCAAGCCCATTAGTCAGACTCTGGGAGTGAAACAAGTGAGTCAACTTCGCCCCGTTTCGTCCATGACGATAAAATTACGCACACAAACACTGGAAGAGCCGGTCCTTCTCAAACACACCATCACACACATTCAGAAGAGATTGGGGAAAGGCAATGTGCATTTCTTGTTCTGTCTTTCCTCAGGCTTCCTGCCTAGACTTCCTGTCCGTCACATACAGTAACAAACGGTGGTATTACGACAACCCCTTCATGCACCCAGAACCGCCAGGTTGTTTCCCCACAAGTCTTGCAGCAGGAGGAAAGCGGCGTTGCAACACAACTAAAAGGCATTTCTGCAGACGACCCACATGGTCATGACGATGGAGTTTGATTGAGTTTTTACAGGCATCCAGGGTTTGTGGAGTAAAAGTCTGGTTTGTGTTCTCATGCACAACATTAGGGGACTGAGTTCTATAAGGATGCGACAAGTATCACTAAGTTTCAAGCAGTGCTAAGAAAAAGCTAAATGTTACAGTTTGTAAAAACCTGCTAAAAGTTGTTCAGTTTAGCAATTTTGGAAGATTCACCAATATGGTAGGGATCGAACAATGTTTTTTTTTTCTAGGGTCGATACTATTGACATAAATAAAAGATGGAGGACGCGTCTCCACTTCCTCCCATTGTACAAAAATGAAGCCAAAATATCCCGGATACAAGGATTCCACATTGTGAATTTGGAGCCAGAGTCTGTGCAGTAGCGACCGGGCAGCGGAGCCATGGTCTCGAGTTCCCGCCCACACAGTACAGTACAGTACAGTACAGTAGCAGTGAGCCAATCAAACTGTGGAAATCGTCTTTTTTTCCCTGGATCTGGAGATAAAAAGTAATTGAATGCAGAAATCGTTTGACTGGTTTCGATACTACTTGGTACTGTGTTGTTTCAGTCAGTAACTTAAAGCAGCGGTTCCAAATTGTGTAACTTATGGTCCATATTTGATTGTCAAAAAATTTTCAAGGACCACCTTCCTAAATAAATGACAAAAAACCCCATCATAACGTGACACACTTTGGAGCTTTTATTGGCGTAGGTTCGTCTCCTACATCACTTTTGGCGATTCAAAACCTATTTTGTGCCACTGCATCTGTGGCAGACGTTAGCTAGTTTTGGCAGACGTTAGCTAGTTTTGGCAGACGCTAGCAAGCTGTGGCAGATGTTAGCTAGCTGTGGCAGACGTTAGCTAGCTGTGGCAGACGTTAGTTAGTTATGGCAGACGTTAGCTAGCTGTGGCAGACGTTAGTTTTGACAGATGATAGCTAGCTGTGGCAGACGTTAGCTAGCTGTGGCAGACGTTAGTTTTGGCAGATGTTAGCTAGCTGTGGCAGACGTTAGCTAGCTCTGGCAGAACACATTTGTATGGAGATTTTCAAATATAACTGGTCGTTGAAATTAAGCATAATAATTTGACATTTTTTATTTATATGAATTCTTGAGATCCTTTAGATATTAAAAAAAACGATCTAAATTTTAAAACATGAATAATAATAATAATAATAACAACAATAATCTAACCATTTAGCAGTACCAGGACCCGGCCCACTGGTTGAGAATAGCTAATTTAGTCAATAAAATATCAAAAAATGTGACATCTCAAAGTTGCTTTTTTTGTCCAGCTAACAGTCCGAAACCCAAAGCGTCTTCATTTACTGTCATAAATGACAAAGAAAAGCAGCAAATCCTCACATTTAACAAGCTGGAAACAGCAAATGTTTGAGATTTTTGCTTGAAAAATGACTGAAACAATTATGTAGATTATCTAGATGTAAATTCCTCCCTCCATAAAGGGTTAAGATGAAGGTGTTTAAGATGTTGCGTCATTGAACTGAGGTGTTTTATTTGCATATTTAAAAGCACTTCTCTGTATAATGGCTCAAGGATTTTCCATCCCACAACGCAAGGTTGTCCTGAGACGACTAGTGTTGACTCAACGTAGGGAAATTTAGTGGAGTAATCTTGAATAAACAAGAGGAAACATTTAAGACGCAACTCAAGTGTGAAAGCAAACATGTGTAACTCATCAGCTGATACAGGCAGTGCGATTTTCTTCTTTTCTTTTGGATTTGATAATGTGCAGTTCGATTTGGAGGAAGTGGTTTTTAACTGCGATCTACGGAGGAGTGAAAAAGGAAGAAGCGAGCTGTGACGGGCCAGCTGTCACTCAGTACAGGTCTGACCCGTTCTGGATCCTCCTGAATCCTCCGTGAACCTGCCTCCGGGCCAGGGTTTGGCTCTGTGGAGCATCTGATTTAATTCACATTACCTTCGCTCAAACACACATGGATGATATCTGGAAAACTGCAATCCGGCGCACAACGCCAGGACAGTGCGCCGGACCACTGCAGAGGACGGATGCCTTCACAAGCCAAAAAGACACCCGCACAGCAGCGCCGCGTCGCCACCGCTGCTTCCCCATCACTGCATCACTCATGAGGCGCGAACTTTACGCGCAACGGCAAATTACCACTAATTACGCATTTACGCACCTGCGCTGCCACAACAAGGGCAAACTTTACCAAACAGTGAGAGGGTGAAAATCCCCAAACACACACACATGAACACACACACTCGGAGTAATGATGTGTGATTGACGGCGCTGGTGAACAGTAAAATCAAGTGTGAATATTTTTTCTTACCTCCTGATGTGAACTGAAGCGGGGCCAGCTGGTGGTGTGAGTGTGAGGAGGCGCAGTGACCAAATCCACCAGGTCTGTGATCACAACAACAATGACCAACACCAGGACTTCCTGTGGCTTTACTTTCAAAATAAGATGTCTTTTTTTGTTGTGTCAGTAGACCCAGAGAGTTAAATATTCCCTCCACATTAATAATAGACCTAGGCCTACTGTTTTTTTTTTTACCACTTTAAATGTAACTAATACTGCATGCTATATACATATAATTTAAATAGTAACAGGAAATATGTGATATCCCATCTGTTGCTCTTCCTGAGGTTTCTCTCTTATTGATTGATTAATTATTCCTTTAAAGGAACAGTTCACCCACAAATGAAGATTCACTCATTATCTACTCACCCTCTGTGCCGATAGAAAGTCGGTTGAAGTTTAAGGTTAAGCTTCACAGTAAAACAGTGTTGCAGCATTCTGCTAAACAACTGAAGAAGCTGGAGACTTGTTTATTTTTTAAAAAAATGCTCCATACAGGTTTTTCAGCGGCCCTGAGATCCCAAATTGATTTGATATATTGTTATTTGCACTCTTTTATAAGCTGAAATCTTCACCGTAGCTGCTAGCTAAAAGTGTTAGCGCGCAACCCGTCTAATATGGGTTTCAGCTTTTTTAAAAATGGTAAAAATGATCAGTTTTCCAAACCTTGCAATACACTTTGTGTGTTTTTTATGAGATCCCAAATTGATTTTAAAATACATTTTTAAAGCTGAGATCTTCAGTGTAACTGCATGCTTTTAGCTTAGCGGCTACAGCGTACTGATTTCGCTTAAAATAAATAAAAATAATAATAATATGGGTGGCAGCCAGTCTTTTTAGCTGGGAAGCTCCAGAAATGTTTTTGTGGACGAAGAAACTTCACCCGACTTTTCGATAGATAATGACTGAGTTTTTATTTTTGGGTGAACTGCTGCTTGAGGGCTGAAGGACAGAGGATGTTGTTGTTTTTTCCCTAATGTTGTAACAATTTACAGCTTGCATTATTCAAAATACTGTAGCTATATGTAGGGCCTACCTTAACGGTAGCATGGGACCCATCCTACATTTGTTTCCATTGTGCTTCACTTTAAAATGGCTGCACTGCTTTATAATACATATAAACTGTCAACTGTCTATAAACGAAAAAATATATATATAATAATTATAGATTATTATTACGATTTTGAATGAATTCAAATTATCATTTTTATTTATTTTGAAGGGCAACCCGCCTTACTTCCGGATACGCTTCCTTTCTTCCGCTAACTTGACGCAGCTGATCAACCAGCGGCTTCCTCTGCTAAACCACGCCTGGAAACCGCTGTAGCTTCTTTACAGAAGAGTTAACTCACATTAT
The DNA here is from genome assembly GCA_037974645.1 of Hollardia meadi. Taxonomy (NCBI): domain Eukaryota; kingdom Metazoa; phylum Chordata; class Actinopteri; order Tetraodontiformes; family Triacanthodidae; genus Hollardia; species Hollardia meadi. Next base: position 7,362 of record JBBPCS010037293.1, read on the forward strand.
AATATGTTTAGAAAAAAATACCATCGCGCTAAAATCGTAAATAAATAATGGAAACACAACAGTGACGCCAGAGGAGATGACAGGAACAACTTTAAATCCCTAGAGGGATATTAAAGGAGTGTTACAATGATCATATTGACACAGGAATATCAGCAGCCTGTACACACACACACACACGCACGCACGCACGCACGCACACACACACACACACACACGTTTGTTTCTCTGCTGAGCTGCAATCAGCTGAACCACATAATCAGTGTGTCAGGAGCTGTGTGTTTATGTGGGAGGAGGAGAGACAGTGTGAGAGGCAGAAAAACACTTCCCAGTATTCTGACCTCATTGTAATACTCTTAGTAATGTGGGAGTTTTAACAAACTCTCAGCATAAAACAGACAATTGCTGGAAATCAGATCAATTACCTTCCAGGGTGAGTATCTGGGACCAGAGGATTATATCCTGAGGTCATAAATGGGAGGAAACAGAGCGGAAAAACTGATTTGGTTTTGCTTAGTTGAAAGAATAATGAGTAAAATATACTTTTATTTAGAGTTTTGGATGCAGGACACATGAGATCTAAGTGCTTCTTCCAACACGACAATGCACACTTCTTTTTTAAATATATTTTTATTACATGTACATTTGAAATTTGACCTTCTAAACTGTGTCTGCTAATCAAAAAGCCTTATTATAACCAAAGCAGATAAAAGACAGACACTCAGCAGCCTCCTACCTGATATACAGCTGCCATTATCGCTGCAGAGAGGCAGTCAAAGCTTTCTGCTATCTCATATTCAAACACACACACTCTCTCTCTCTAGTCTTAATAACCACCCACACACATACAGAAACTCACACATCCGACCCCTGAAGGCATCTGTGTGAACACGCTGCACAAACACAGAAACACACACACAGCAGCAACAAAGGTGACAGAGTGAATTATGCAGCATTAAAGGAACAGTGTGTGTAATTCCTCCTGTTCATACAGAACAGTGTGTGTGTGCTGTTAATACGCTGATGATGCTCATGTGTGTGCTGCTAATACGCTGATGATGCTCATGTGTGTGCTCTTAATACGCTGATGCTCAGTTTCTTGGTCGGCGGCTCCTCGTTTGCTTTTTTCAGCCTCTCAGAGTTGAAACATCTCCGTCGCTGATTATGTGCTCACGCCAAAATATTGCAAATGTTTATTACCGGTGATGCATGTTGTCCTTGTAATATGCTTACAATGTAAGTATTAGCATATTTCCATTTTATGCAACTTGTATTTTCCTCCTCTACGTTTCAGATGAAAATATTCTATTTGCATTTTTTTAAATCTGAAAGTTATAGTTAATTAAAATATATAAAAATTTAGTTATTGAAATATTTTTGGAATATATTTCTATTTACTCAAGATTCTCAGGCACATGCACAGAGAAACCTACAATACATGAGATATTTTGTTTTAATCTTATTTTATATTTTAGTTTTTTAATTTGGCCCCTGGCATCAATTCTCATTTATAAGATTTGCTTATGAATTATTATGAAATAATTATTAATTATTTTGTAGACCATGCACACTGTGGCATTGTTTTCTTCATTGTTGACTGTTCTTGTGATAAATGAATAATCAACAACAATATAAATGCAACATTTTTGTTTTTGCTCCCATTTTTCACAAGTTTTTTTTTTGCACATAAAAGATTTATTTCTCTCAGATTTTAAAATCCATGTTCACTTCTCTTCCACCTGTTTGGTTTGGCACATCAAGATGCTGATTAAACCTCATGATTGTGCTTTGAACTGTCACAATGAAAGACCAGTTTTATCACAACACGATGCCACAGATGTCTCAATTTTTTAAGGATCGTGCAGTCGGCTGCAGTCTCCAATGTCGTTTCAGAGAATTTGGCAGTACATCTAACCGGCCTCACAACCGCAGACCACCTGTAACCACATCAGCCCAGGACCTTCACATCCGGCTTCTTCACCTGCATGATGGTCTGAGAGCAGCCACCGGAACAGCTGACGCAACAGCTGGTTTGCACAAGCAAAGAATTTCTGCACAAACTGTCAGAAAGCATCTCAGGGAAACTCATCTGTGAGCTCCTCACAGCTGAAATCAGCCCAGTTCAGTTCACGACCTTCATACTCACCCGACATGTCACCCGTTGCAAGATAAAACTTCACATTTTAGAGTGGCCTTTTATTGTGACAGTCCAAGACACACCTGTACAATATTCATGTTGTTTGATCAGCATCTTGATAAGCCACACCTGTCAGGTGGATTAGTGCTCGCTAACACAGACTTTAATTTGTGTTCAGAATCTGAGAGAAATTTATCTTTTGTGGGCTTAAAATTAGTCTTAATCTTTTAATTTAACTTGTGGAAAATGGGAGCAAATTTGACTATTGGCTATTTAATATCTGCATATCGTACTGAAATAATTATGTAACCAATAAAAGACTACAGTATGCAACTTTATTTTTGATAAATAATTACGACAGGGGTGTGTCTTATCCCGATCCTAGTCCTGCAGCACAGGGGGGCAGTTAGCCCTGAAGGCTTTCTTCCAGAAACATTATTGTAATACATGTTAAACGTTGTGAAAGGGTGTATCTTTAACACAAACCATGATGTTTTCCTAAACATAGCCAAGTGTTTTTGTTTGCTAAACCTAATGACATTTTTGTGGTGCCTAAACAAAGAGCAGACCAACACAATAAAATATACTAATAAATAAAATACAATAAAATTACTGGGAAAAAAAGACACAACCCACTTGACCAGAAGGTTTGTTGACCTCACAGGATTTGTGACTTTTTTAATACATGCTTTCTGACAGAAAGCGCTTTCTGCTACGAAGCTCTGTGGGATTTCTGTCAGAAAGCTGCCTGTTAGAAAGCCTTCAAGGCTAACTTCTCCCATCTGTTAGCACATGTGCGAGCTCGTGCGAGGTACGGCAACACCTCTCGGACAAACGACACCAGAACTGCAGTAAAACCGTTACTTTGTTCTGATCATACCTTTGCTGACTGTGTCACTCAGCGGGGTGTGTGGTTGCCTGTCGTAGCTTTTCAATGCTCATATTGCTGTTATTGTGTACTGTTCAAATATTTGGACAAATTGTACTTTGATGCTTTGTTCTTGAAACTTTCATGCCAATAAAGACAATTTTAAATTAATTGAAAATGGAAAACGGATGCACTCACACATGTGCGACTCACATCATGCAGCGCCTCCGGTCAGGTCATGACAGGGGGCCCCGTTTTCCGCTTGAGCACCTGCCCCCCCAAAATTGTCTGTGCACGGCCCTCCTGCCGTGATTCTCTTGCTTCTTCTGTGTGTCATAAGAATGTTTTGAATCATGCATTGACACGTGTTCCACCGCTCGAACACTTAGCATGTTTAATGTTGAGAGGCTCCTTCCTGTCTGGACGATAAGATGTCGACCTTGTTGATGTTTCAGAGAAAACACATCGTCCGCCTCCTGTCTGCTGTGATGATTCTGTATGACACTGGACATATAAAGTCATGTTACTTCAAGTTTCTTGGTATTTGCCAAGCAGTAATCATTTCTTCTGATATCACAGTTGTGTTGTAATTAATTTGACTTGATTGACAGGTTTTTAAAGCCCTCATTGATTAGGTGGAAAATGCAGCATCATAAAGCTGAAATCAGGGCTGTTTGTCAGAGCTCATGACTTTTTAGAGACACGTGGAGCTCAACTGAAGTACAGGAGGTATTAAACATATCAGACATGACAAATCACGACGTTTTTAGATATTTACAGCTTAAAAACTGGACAACTGAAAATTTCGATAAATATGATTTCCTGCCAGGACTTAAGTTAAGTCAAGTCCGTTTTATATATATATATATATATATATATATTTACAGACTTGGAAAGAACTGATGAGATGTAGAAAAGATGTATGAAGATGACAATAAAACCAATAAAACAATAAAAGATATTCAGTAAAGTATGGACGTACATTTATGAAACGCTGTGAGATCAAAACCGGTGGCATCGCTGGGAACAGGGGGGCTATAGAGGACATAATGTGAGCTGTGCGTGTGTATTCATGTAAGATGAATGTATATGTGTTTTAAGTGTTTTGTATGTGAGTGTATGAATCATGACACCATTCTACCTCATACAATAATGTATTATCACATGTGTTCATAAGAGACTTTAAGGAGCCCCCCGCCCCTCCCCATGGTGGAGAACATGAAATAAAATATGTGGCTCTCACAGGACAGAGATGTTACAAACATAAGAAGATAAACCAGCTAACTGTTGTTCAAATGATCGACAGCAGTAATATTAAAACTACATATTTATATCTGGATGGATAAACAGAACTACAGGGAAGAGTCTGTCCCTTTAATCCAAAAACATCAGAACATATAGAACATTTTCCTGCAGAAATACTTTACTTTTCAGTCCATTTTGGTGATAATATTACACACTTTCACTTAAGTAAAGTTCTGAATACTCCTCCGCTCCTCTTTTCATTATCCCTGTTTAGACACAGTCATTTGCTAAGTTCAATCTTTTTGTCAGACTCGTCAGTGTTGTTGTTGCAGGTTAAACCAGATGCCTGCAGAGATCAATCAGCTGCGTTTCTTTCTTCCTCCCCTCGAGGTAGATTGTCGTTTGCTAAGTGGGAAATCTGAGCTTCTCATGCTGAAACGCTGTAATCTCTCCTGTACACTCTGTAATAACAGGAGTTTTGTTTTTACACATTATAATCCTGAATGTCACAGTAAAGTACAGCCGACTTTATGTTGCTGGTTTATCAATAATTACACAGCAAATTAGGAATACCAGCAGTATGTAAAGTGATTTAAATCAGCCCCACTTTCACCAGCTGCAACATTAAAGTGATGAACACATTAATGCATCAATAATGATAATAATTTATATAATATATATGAGTCTGACTCGTATAGTCTTCATGTTATTTTGATAGAAAATTGAAGGATGAAAATAAAAAAAACATGAAGCAGCACGACGATCACCAGAGCTGGAGATACGAGGTTTCCACATGAGCGTAAATATTAGTGTGTGTGTGTTTGTGATCCTGTTTGTCTGGTGTGTGAACAAGATACTGACAGAACACATTGATTGTTTGGTTTGTAAAAAGTCTGAAAATAGTGAGAAACCTTCACGGTGTTTGTTTTGTCCAAACTTCTATATTATTATAAATACATTAAAATGATTAAAATAATTCAAAGGAAAACCAGTAAATGTTCATGAAAAATGAATGATTATCACAAAAATTATTAGATTTATTATATTATTTTTCTGTCAATTGACTAATTGATTAATCGACTAAACGTTTCAGCTGCGTTTAAACTGTTGTTGTTGTTGTTGTTGTTGTACTTCTTTTACTTTTACTCTCACTGAATACTGAGGTGTTTTTATGGACAGTTTATCACTTCAATCTCCATTTAGTCTTTATGTGCAGCATATAGAAACATTTTAAAGGTCAGGTGTGGAGGATTTAGTGACATCTGGTGGTGTGGTTGGAGATCGCAGCCGACTGAACACCCCACGTCTCGTCCTTGTGCTTGATTTGTCCTTTCTGGGCTACTGTAGAAACATGGCAGACTCTGTAGATACAAAAGGCTCATTCTAACTTAACTAAAAACACAACTTATCTTAGTTTCAGGGGATTATACACTAATTAAAACATAATTCTGAATATTACATTCCATTGCTGCCAATAGTTCCCATTAAATCCTACACACTGGACCTTTAATTCATATTTTATAATGGAGTGGATATCAGTGTGTATTCATTTGACAGCTATAATTCTTACCGTAGGAGTTGGTGCATCATCAGATCATAAATGAAAATAAACAGTGGTGATAATATCAAATATATCTATGAGAAGCTGACAAATACTGTACATTAATGGCTGCATACAACCAATGTGTGTTATAACCATTTTATTAAATGTTTGGTGCTAAATAGGAGGATTTAAAGTGAAGCAGTATATTGAAAGAGTAATCAACACTCACTCAAAAATATTTTCATTATGTCTGTCGCAGTTGCTTTCCAGTATCACAGCGAGGGCACGAGTCACTGACTCATGAGCGAGAAATGGTTCCCTGGATGATGCTGATGAACGTCAAACTGACGCTCCTGCAGCAGATTAACGAGTCTCATTTGAAAAGAGTGAGGATCTCACTTCATGGAGGTTGTAATGATTTTATTTTTGGTCATCAAAAGGATACAAACTATGGAACATGGCGTAAAATCACATTAAAGATGAGGAGAACAGTTGATGATAGTTGAGAGCAGGATGATAACGAGAAATCCTCCTGGCAGAGAAATTAATAGACACAAAGACGCTGAAGATGTTAATATTCTCGATTATCTCCTCATTAAACTCCACCTGCAGAGATTTAAATCACGATGGAGGAAGAGTTTACTGGAATATGCTGTGAAAGATCATAAATTTACATTAATCCAGGTGCTAGAAAACAGTTCAACACAGTATATTCCAATGGTAGAAGATCTTCATACGTAATACCACAGTGTACAAATACTGTTATTGGATTGTAATTATTGATGAATTACAGTAAATACTGTAGGTGGTAAAGGTGGAGCTGATTCAACTATTTTATACTGCTTTTATATAGCTTAATCCATAAATCATACAGTAAATTATTAGTCGTTATTTTATTAAAAAGTACAATATTGGGATCCAAAATTTTGTGTAGCAGAAGTATAAAGCAGCATAAATATGGAAAAACACAAGTACTTAAAAACTGTATTGAAGTACAAAAGTACTTAAGAAAATGTAAAGTAACTTACATTCCACCACTGGTAGAAATACTCAAATTTTACTCAAGTAAACTTAGTAATACAGCGTTTAAAATCTTAAAGTACAAAATATCAGCTAAATATACTTTAAGTATTAAAAGTAAGAGTAAAAATGGCCAATGTAATACAGTAGTATTATACAGTGTGTAGATATCGTCAAGGTTAGACAAAGAAATGGGGAACAGGAAGGAGTTGTTTCTTCTATGTGCTGCAGATTATTATTTTTCTAATGTATTTATTTAATGTCTATTTACTTTCACTTTGATTTTATTTCTGTCGTTGTGTATGTTATGTCTTTGATGCTCCACCTCTGTCGGACTTTTCTGTGAATAAGAAAGTGCCTAAAGTGTATTAATAAAAAAAACAACAAAAACAAAAAAACGAAGGAATTGTAACCATTGACATAAATAAAGTGACACAGCGCCAATCTTACATAGTGGCCAAACCGTGTAACTACAATGTCACGTGATGCGCAGGGTCCCATAAGCTAACACTGTGAAAGAAGCGGCTGCAAAACGGTGGATAAATTATTTTGAGCGTCACCGTCGTGAAAAGAGTCGTTTCAGTATCAGTATTCGGTCTGATAGTATAGAAGAGCCGTAATATTAAATTATTTCATCCTCATTCAAGTTAAGGCTAAACCGGAAGTTAGCCGCTCGGTCGGCGGAAGTCACTAGTGTGCCCACAGTGCAGAAGACCCGGGTAATGTTACAGAACGGCTAGCAAGAGAAGCCAGCAAGTAAATAAAAGCATGACCAAAATTAGTAGATTTAGCCTACTGTTTGCACGGTTAGCAATAATGGAAATAGTTTTTATTTTCACAAATCAAAGCAGGAAAAAGTAATATTTGTCAGAGGATTTATATTAATGAATATAGGCCTACAATTTGTCCATAATTATGATAAGATGAATCAGGTAGAATTTGTGAAGAATAAATTTTAGTATTAGCCTGGTGATAAATGCCAGAATCCAAAAGTCAAAGCTTTAGAACCTTTAAAAACAGGATATGCACAATGTCTGGTTAGAAAGGCTATTATTTTATTTTTTCAGTGTGTAATGTTATGTAGCCTACCATTGGGTTGTAACGTCCATCTACTTTAGCCTACCCGTGTTGGAGAAAGTTCCTAAAGGATGACAGGCGATTACCAAAAATCACAATCAGAATCTATTGTCTTTAAAATGGATCAAATCTAATAAACTATATGGATCAAATCTGTCCCTTGTTGTTGTTAGTGATCCTAAATCTTAGCGATAACAATAACTCTTTTCCAGACGTGGCGGTGTTCATCTTGACATAACCGAATATCTTTGCCGGATGTCGACGTCTCGCGAGAACTCCTGACGTCACGGGATAATGGCTGGAGATCGCGGATATTAGAAGGTACTTTTCTGCTTTTATTTACTTTGTCCTGGGTTAAAATAGCACATTTACACGAACGATTTATTGCAGCCGACGACGCGTTTGCACAACTTGTCTTTGAAATGAGCGTTTCTAACATTTTGTGCCAACTTATGGCCGACACCGCCGGTACAAACCGTTAAACCTTCGAAATAAGAGCACAGTGTTTTACGCGCTTTTTACCATTACACAAACAGTTAGCTTTAGCTTCATATATTGTCCACTCTCGCTAAACACCGAAGGACCATGGTTGCTTTTGAGGTGGCTTGTACAGCACACAAAATATTGATAATTGTATGTGAAACAACAAACGTCCACCTCAAGTCATTTTAAGCTATCTACGACACTGCTATTAGCATTAGCATGTCTGTCAGGCCTGCTCAGGAAGCAGGCGGGAGCTTTTATTTTCCAAAACTGCTTCTCCATCTCACCTGTCAGGGCTGCTGATTCAGAGAATTAAATCTGTTGATAAGTGTTTATGTAGATGGTAAATGGTTATTTAGACTGATATTACGCCCCAAATTTCATTCATAACTATCTCCAACAGAGAAATCTACAGTCTGAGCCTTAAAGAGGTCAAGCAGAAACACCACTGAGAGTAAGTTATAAGTTTTATTTTAAATATTTAATATTCAAAGCTTTTTTTGCTGTGCTTTGGCGCCATTTTAATTTGAAATAATTTAAATATTCTGTTGTATTTTCTAGCTCTGACATTGGTGAGTAAGGTGAGTAATATAAACACACTAGCAAACCTTAATTTATTCAAATTACAGGCTGTCTCTAGGTTTGTTTCCAGTCATTTTAGTTCAATATAAGGTCTGAACTCATATGAAATACTCTTATGTAAAGTGCTGATGATATTCTATATTTTTATTATTGTCCAGCTTATTCCTCTGTGCCATAGAGCTCCATTGTTGTCCAAAAACTTTTTAAAAAACCCCCACACACATCACTTAGGCCACAACGTTGCACCAAATGCTGAAAATGCACTATATCCCTGCGTTAGAGTAATGTTTGTTAACACAGTATCCAGGACCAGGAAATTACTGAACCTTTTTTTTAGAAAATAAAGCTTTATATTTGTGAGATGATTTTAAATATTTGCATCGTCTGTAGCAAACAATGGGCTTGGAGCTGAGAGCCACAGACAGGAAGTCTGAAAGTACTGAGAGACAGACTAACTCATTGTTTTTCGTCTTCACATGGGATTTGTGGACAATAGGAAAAGGAAAACGTAAGGAATTCTTACATTTGTATTGTTAACAGCGGTTAATTGTTTTGATTTCCATCTTGCGTTAAACAAAATGTAACTTTTGGGTGTTAGAAAAGCCTCAAAAAGGTCAAAATCGCACCATAATTGTTTGGTGAAAATAACACTGTAATAATAACAACACTGAACTCCGTTATTAACAGGCAGTGTGACAGGAGTATGTTTGTGCTTCACTTGATTTTAGCATCTTGTGGTGCCTCCCAGAGTACAACATCTTATAAAGAGGAAAAAATAACAGTAGCATTAATGTTGACTGTCTCTTCTCTTGTTCACCAGCAGCACAGATGGCTCATCTCGCCAGTCATGGGAAGCTGCTCTTGCAGCGCTTGCATCAGCAGCGGGAGATGGACTTTTTGTGTGATATAACCATAATGGTGAGAGACGTGGAGTTCCGAGCCCACCGCAACATCCTGGCTGCGTTCAGCAAGTACTTCTCCTCGCAGGCTGAGAAGGGTCAGGAGGTCACGACCTTGGACCCGGAGAAGGTCAGCCGGTACGCTCTGGAGAAGCTTTTGGAATTTATCTACACTGGACAGATGAACCTCAGCAGGTAAGATTGAATATAGATCATTGTGTTTTAAAAGAGAATTAAGGTTAAACTAAATTATCTTTGCCTGAATGAATAAAATGTTGGTTGTCATGGTTTCAGTACCCGACAGGCAGCTGTGCGTCGAGCGGCTGTGTTTCTGGGAATGTCTGAGGCCATAAAGTATATGGAGGAAATCCCCCACTGGTTCGAGCAGAGCGAAACATCCCAGTCTGAGGCGGATAAAGAAACTGGTCTTTCCCCTCCCAGTCCGGCCTCTCCAGGCAGCGCCAGCTCACCAGTTCCCCTGTCTATTGTCTCCATCACGGGGGACTGGCAGGAGGAGGGGAAGGATGGCAAAGAGCAGGATGATGAGGTCAGAGATTTCAATATGGAAGAGGGCGAAAGAAGTGACGAAGAGTACAACCCAACTACGCCAAAGAGCGTTGGAAGAGGACAGGGGAGGAAGAGAGGCAGGAGGCCGAAGAGTTTCAGTGACAAGCAGGTGGAGCCGAGCAGCTCGGCCGATGGCACCCCCAAAACCCAGGGCTACAGGGGGAGGGGGAGAGGGAGAGGGAGAGGGAGAGGCAGGGGGCGAGGGAGAGGTGGATTGAAAGTTGATGATCTGTCTTTGGAAGAATCTGACACCAGCGTGAAGGACTTCGGAGACACCTCTGCAGACTGGAGCCCCTCGCAGGACGACGACATCCAGGTCAAGAAACCTCGACTGAGCAGCGGCGAGGGACGGCGGGGGCGCGGGAGGGGGCGAGGCAGGGGGAGAGGCAGGGTGAGGGATGAATTGACAGCGGAGGAGAGCGATGGAGAAGGAGCAGGAGACGACGAGGAGAAGGGCGAGGGCGAGTTTGGGGAACAGGATATGGACGAGCTGCCGCTGTCGTGCACCGAGTGCAACAAACTGTTTAAAGATGTGAGCAGCCTGCACAGACATGAGAAAATCCATAATGGGCTGAAGCCGTTCGTCTGCATCTTCTGCTCTAAAAGCTTCAGACAAGCTACGCAGCTGAAAACACACCTGCGCATTCACACAGGTGAGCTGAATTATGGGTAATAAATCACATATTAGGGGTTCTTTTATTCTCTCTGACATTTTGGGTACAGTGCTGCAGGGATTTGGTCAGCTAATGATTTTTCCCAGTTACTCCAGTTAGAGTGATCAGTTAATGTGAAGAAAGCTTTCCAGTCTTCCGTTGTCTTATTTCTTCTTTCTCTCTGGTGTTCGTCGCAGGTGAGAAGCCGTTTAATTGCTCCGACTGTGACAAGTGTTTCGCTCAGAAGTGTCAGCTGGTGGCTCACCGCCGGATGCACCACGGCGAGGAGAAGCCCTACGCCTGTGAGCGCTGCGGCTTCAAGTTCGCTACCTCCTCCAACTACAAAATACACATCAGGTACATGCTTTGCTTTGCTTTGGTTATCATTACGTTGCCCAGCAGCAGCTCTGTGTTGGAAGATGGGGAGGAGAGATTCTGCATTTACCTTAGAGTTTTATAATTAGAGCTGCCACAAGTTTCCAGCTTCTTAAATGTATGTAAATAAACTTGAAGACGTCACTTTGGGCTCTGGGAAACTGTTTTGAGAGCTTATTCACAATTGTTTGACATTTTATAGACTAAATAATATACATGTATACACCCGTACAGACATGAAGGAGTGTAAAAAGTAGCCCGACACAAACGATACTGGTTTCTTGAGGATGATAATTGATATATATTGACTGATATCATTTTTTTAAGCTAAACACATAACTTAAAAAAACCCTGCATTTATTGTTCAAGTGTACTGTGTGTATATATGTATTTATCAACCCTGACTCTTAAAAAAATAAGTTTCTATACATCAAATTCTCAACAGCAAATATGTACATAAGGGAAATTTTTTTATTTGTGTGTGTGTGTGTGTGTGTGTGTGTGTGTGTGTGTGTGTGTGTATGTGTGTGTGCGCGTGCGCGTGCTACAGACTGCACAGCGGCGAGAAGCCGTACGTCTGTGACATCTGCGGTCAGGCGTTCGCTCAGTCCAGCACGTTGACCTATCACAAGCGGCGACACACCGGAGAGAAACCGTACCAGTGTGATCTGTGCGGCATGTCGTTCTCCGTCTCCTCTTCCCTCATCGCTCACGCACGAAAACACACAGGTGAGAGTGTTTTCGCTCATGTTATCAACCCAGCAAAGAGCGAGCGACGGGCCAACGTCAGCCAGCTGGACTCTGTTTGGACAGATTGAGACGTTTTAACCTGACGGCTTTTGGCCCAAAGCAGCTGTTCTGTCTCCTGAATATATTAACGAGTGTGTAAATGTGTTTCAGGTGAGACGCCGTACAAATGCTCACAGCCGCAATGTAACTCAAGTTTTGTGACGTCTTCTGAACTGAAGAAACACATGCGGCGACTTCACCCAGGTGAGTTTTAATGATCTCACGTCAGACTTTAGATTTGGAAGTCAGTGGAGGGGAGTTTGGTTCGGAGCACAACAACAACAAAATACTCAAAGAGCAACTTCCTGACAGTTGATTCATATCCTGTTTTCTATTAACAACTTGTTACCAAGTGGATCCAGAAAAACATTTGAATTAGATGTGCTGATTTTTTTTGCTGACTTAGTGATGTCTGACCTCTGAGTGTTCATCCACAAAGCTCAGTGATCACTGAGGGTGAACACAGGATTTAACCCCACGGTGCTATCTCTGTGTGTGTGTGTGTAGATGGGAACACTGGTGTGCAGTGTCTGCTGTGTGGAAACAGGTTCGCAAGTGTGAAGAACATGATCAAACACCAGGAGAAGGCTCACGCCGACGAAGTGCGGCAACACAAGGAGAGAGCCAGAGCAGGTGAGAGCAGAGTGTTAAGGCTTGTATAGTGCATATTTACACTTGTGATTGTACCTTTTGTATAATGCATATAATGTTTATAATCACCTATAGGTTGGGGCTGCACGATATTGTGTTTTTGCAGACATTTTCCAACTCATTTTGGCAAATTTTCGATATACACACATTTTTTTCCCACCTAATTTCAGAGAAAATCAAGTCTGTCCTTTAGTGGAATTACCACATTATGCCTTCTAGGGCTGCCACTAATGATTATTTTGATTCTTGATTAATCTGCAGATTATTTTTTACGATTAATTGTTTATTTAAGAAATTGTGAAGTTGCTTCTTTTGTCCAACCAACAGTCCAAAACCCAAAGACTCTTCATTTACTGTCAGAAATGACCAAAGAAAAGCAGGAAATTGTTACATTGAAGAAGCTGGAACCAGCAAATCGTTACCAACTAATTGAACTGTAATAATTGTGGCCTACTCTTATTGTGAAGGCCCACAAGCAGATGCAGACAATGTTTTTCAAAATACACACATTCCCCGGACAAAATGACAGCAGTTCACATTATGTGTGCAGAATTTAAACATCATCTTATCGACCTGTCATGTCGGCAGAAATGTTCATTTCAGGCTGATTTTAATTTCAAAGCTTTTAACTTTTAATTTCAAATCGGAAACTGATGATTTGCTGATATTATTGTGCATCCCAAGATTTTGTGGGTATGATTTGATTTTCAATTTTTCAGGGGGGAACATTAAGTCTGGAAACTGGTTAAAGCAACCATGATGATTTTGTTGTGAAGTTGGAACTACATTTCCCAGCTGTTAGATAACTTCCTGTTGTTTGTGTGTGTGTGTGTGTGTGTGTGTGTGTGTGTGTGTGTGTGTGTGTGTGTGTGTGTGTGTGTGTGTGTG
>JBBPCS010037331.1:0-21132 GCA_037974645.1 Hollardia meadi
CAATATTACAACATAAAGGTGCAGGAAAACAACACAACATGTTCAGTCTCCTGTAGGCTACGTCGCGTCTGTTTTGCCCGATGGCCAGAATGCGCTGATTACACAAGGCACCTTTAAGTCAAATTAAAGCAATTTATTTATTATCGGCTATGTTTATGATAAATAGCTGATAATATAAATTTCACGTTGTCACATCCCTACTTATTATCTACTTAATAATTTTACTTGCTAACTAGAATGTCTGAGTAGAGCAGGACCTTAATGACGGTTGCTCACCTGCGTAGGAGGCTGAATGAAAAGACAAAACTCACCAGGCACAGTGAATCTTTATCAGCATGTGGTTTGGGTTGATTTCCCAGGAGAGGTTGTTAAAGTGCTTTCAGCAGAGTCTTACCTACTTGTATTTGATTTATACACATACTTTATTTAAATTAATCTTATCTGGCTTGAAGCTTTATTTTATGGCTCAGTGATGTGAGCAGTGTCAAGATTTTATATGTGAAATTGGATGAGATAATGTAAACAAAGTGCAACTTGCTTATACTGCTGTTTGGCAACATGTATTTGTACTTTAATCTTCTTTTTTTTAACAGATATTTAAGGCATTCAGATTAACAATCATTAATAGATACACTAAGAGGTAGTTGTTGTTGTTGTTTTTTTCATTTGGTCTTTTTGATCTCCAGCTCTGCCGTTGGTCCAAGTGGATGAGAAGGGGGAGAAGGTGCGACCCAATCAGAACCGCTGCATCGTGATCCTCAGAGAGGTTCCTGAGAGCACACCCATAGAGGTGAGTGGATCTTTACGGTGCTGGATTCGCTCTGTGGAGAGAACGAGGTGGTCCTTATTGCTTCTAGAGACGTTCGTCAGTCTCTTGTTTCTTTTGGGATGAGTCAACAAAGACTGGGTGTATGATTTTTTTCCCTTTGATGTAGACTCTGTTCACACCCTAAATGCAAGCATAACTTATTTACATTGAAGGTACTGAACATGTCTGGATGTTTGCGTGGTAGGCTGGTCTATTCTTGTTTGTTGGCATTTCTTTTATTTACAGTTTTGGTTGCGCTGTGCATTGAAGACAAAACGCATTTTAGTTTTTTATTTTCAAGATACAATCGTATGTGATGGCATTTAGCCGTCAAGAACTGAAATTACACATAATTAGAGGTGTCACGAGTTCAATGGACTGGTTGCAGGGCAGACACTGACATGTCACAGCAGGAAACTCGCAGTGTATTAATGATTGCTGTATTCCACTCCAGAGGAGGTCCTGCTATTGTGCAGGTTGGTTCTCTGTCACTGAGACACTTAATGGAACTGAGCCTTTGCTTTTGTTAATTCCACCTTTGTTTTTACTGCTGTGACAAGTCAAAATGTCTGCTGTGCAACCAGTCCATTGTAAATTGTAAATCATTCAAACTGAGTGTATTATTTCAATTATCGAAATCAAAAGCACACTCATAGATACCGGCCCTCTAAATATGCCTGATTTTAAATATGCATTATTCCCTGGAAAATTAATGAAAAGTAAAAAAAAAAAGCCCTATCTTGCAATCTTAAAGAAAGAGATAAATCAAATTCCTGGATCCACCCTTTTATCCGGATCCGCGCCAAAATTTAATGGGTTCTTCTTTGGCCCATGACCCATCCTTCCACCAAGTTTCGTGGAAATCCATCCGGGTGAAAACAACCTCCTTGGCGGAGGATATTTAATATGGTGGGTATATCACACTTGATACCATGTAGCCTTTTTAAATAAGAATATGAAAATGTAAACAACAGTTATCAGGACCTAAAACCAATAACCTGCTGATCGTAACAAATCAAAGCTCAGTAGTTTAACAATGGCATAGCTGTCAGTGCTGGAAAGAAAATGTTTTGTCACGTTCGCCGTCGTTCCTTCTTCACTCTGACTCTCTCCTGTTAGTTAAAGTGACAGGTGAACAAATGAAACGCACCGCTAGCTTGAATAAAATGACAGATTTCTCTGGGTTTAAACATTATTGGAACATTGGGATACCGTAAATATACAGAAAATATGAAAATATGACTTGAACTGAACAAAATGTATAACAAAAGTAGTGTTTTTTTAAACATACCTCAAGTTGCTTTTTTTTTTTCTTTCCTTTTTTTTAAAACCCTGATTTAAAACATTTTTAAAATGAAACACTATTGCGGTGCATTATTGGTATAGCTAAGATCAGTACCTTTGTGATTGATATTGGATCTGGAGACCATTTAGTCTGCAGAAGAGCACTTGCATTATAGAATCAGTTGAATAAACCATGAAACAGGTTGGTGTGGTCACAAGTTAAAAAAATCTTACCTGTTCTTCCCTACACCTGATCAGGATTTTAATACTCCATCCTTTCCACTAATGCAGCCCCAGCATAGGTTTTATCCACACGCTACAGTGTGTGTGTGCATATTTTAGGAGGTTTAATGTTACACGGCAGTGGCAAAAACAGTCGAGCAGTAGCTGTAGAATGTTTCTGATATCGATAAAACACTAATCTGCCTCAACATGACAGAACATCTTCAGTTCAACTGACTCACAGCTGAAGAGGGTTATCACAGCAGTACATGTTCAGCTCTGCCGAATGTCAAATCTTTTTTATACAATAATTAATGTTATTGTATCATGTTGCGTCGTAACGTTCGCGAGCAGCGGTGGAGTGCGGAAATGTCGGGGCAGCTTAGACCCTCGTTGATCGCCACTTGTCTCATACAAGTGAGGAATATTCAGGACCGGGAGCCTTGAACTCCGACCTGATCGGGTCCCAGAGAGCTTTTTTTCTGTGAATCAGAGACTTAATATTTTGTGGACTATTTTGTTTTGATTTTTCTTCAAATGAGACTGCAGGTTATTTTTTTAAACTAAATATAATGAGGATTGAATCTTTTGGCTTTCTGAACTGAAAAATTGACTTAATAAATCATTTCTACATTGTTTGACTTTGTTGATTGTTTGTGTTCTGGTGTTGAAATTAGTAGGCTTATCTTGGCATTATTGGAAGGGACGTTGAGTTGATGTTTTTGCGTTTCTACAAATTTGTGTGAATCTTTAAGGTTGTATGAAGGTGTTTTACATTTATTGCAGTGTGTGAGACTAAAAAGAAAAAAAGGATTTTGTGTCGGATATCTCCTGGCTGGCACCCCATAAAATAAAAAGACTAAATAACAACTCACAAAAGCCGTTACAAATGTTATAGAAACATGTCAGAAAATGCTGCAGTATATTACTGTTTATGTCACCCTCGAATAGCATTAGAGGAACTGCAGCTGCAGATGGAAGTATTTAGCTAATTCTCTGCTGAACTTTTGTCGTGCGGTTAAATCTTTTTATTCATAGAGCGTGACAACTCGCATGTCAAACTGAAATGACACTGTGTTCATCCACATCTGTACGCTTCTGTTCATCAAAATTAAGTTGTGATAGTTTCAGGAGGAGTCTGACAGCTTTACTCAACAAATGACGAGGTCAAAATTAAACGAGGAACCTGTTTTGTTTTTTTGTTATTGAATGAATGCATTCTGCAAAAACATTATCTGGCACATGAAGTATTCAGAGCCAACTAAATTATTTACAACAGGATTCAGATGTGATAATTGATCTTAATGCTTCTTGCAAATAAATGGGTTCCAGGAGCACTCCAGCCTACAACATAACTACGTGTTGCCTCCTTTTAAAGACATTTTAGTCCAGAGTTTAATATGTATGCGAGTGTGTATGTTTGAAAAGAAATGGAAACAACAGTTTTGTGGTTTGTTTTCGAGCAAAACGGGTCTGAAGTCTGCAAATATTGGGCCTGTAAAAGTCTAAAAGTCACACAGAATGAAAAATTGTTTTCTCAAGATGGAAAGATTTTTGATGTTGGCTACAGACCAACTGTTCACATCTGATTTAGGTCAAACTAATAGATAAATTTGCCTGGTTGACCCAATTCCCAATTGGTTTGGTTTAGCTTTAATTTACTGGTACATAGCTGCTGTTTTCTGGAAAGGTTGTTTCAGCGTGACACTGTTAAAACAACTTCATGTCTTGGTTTGTTCCGCAGGAGGTCGAAGCTCTTTTTAAAGGGGAAAACTTACCCAAGTTCATCAACTGTGAATTTGCCTACAATGACAACTGGTTCATCACCTTTGAATCGGAAGCAGATGCACAGCAGGTATCAACACAAGTGAAAAGTTGATATATTTCTTTATTGTACTGTTGTTTATTATTTTCCTTAAAGTCACAGTGAAATGGACGGTGGTGTGTTTATTTCCTGTAATGTGACAGATTACGAAGTGAAACCGAATATGTTGGCAGGGTTTAGTTACGAGGGGGAGCCAAACATAAAGTGTTACTCAACTGGCATCCAGACTCTCACCTCCCATGAGATTGCTCAACTAGCTACTAGTACCACAAGTGAAGTTATGTAACCGCTCCCAAGTTCAGGATAGGTTATCAAAAGATCAAATGATTGTTTTTTTTAAGATAAATTTGGTGTAGAACAAGTCATAACTTTTCTTTTACCCTGTCTGAGATGTGCTGTTCAAGACTCATTTAGTACTGAGATGAGTCAAGTTATCATTTGTAGTTCTATTTATAACCCACTGGTTACCTAACACTGTGCTGTTCACTTTCTGTTGATAAAGGCATATCAGTATCTGCGCGAGGAGGTGAAGACCTTCCAAGGGAAGCCTATTAAGGTGGGGAAATTATCTCACTGCTTCTCTAAGGCCATTGAGTTTGTGTTAAAGATGAGCGATGTGCAAAGACCAGAGCATCATATACTGTTTAGTATGAACTTGGAGTATAAAGTATACTTCTTTTTTTTTTTAAAGAGTATAACTTGTAAACACCATGAACTTTCTGGTTTCAAGCGACAGTCGAAACTTTCCTTTGTGTTCATTTCTCCTGCTTTGCTATGCATCTGTCTGTGGGCGACTCTTATTTTTTGTGATAGCAGGACTTTGTCACAGTCAGTTTCTGCGCTTCAAGCACATCTGTGCCTCCATAAAGTCTTAAATGTTGAATTTTGATTAGTGAAGGACAGGACAAAGATCCTTCCTTATGTATAATTAATAAGTGTCACAAAAAAAAAACCCCCACACATGAAGGTTTTCGGCAGAGAAACCACAGCTCTTCACTTGAGAGGTTCATTCAGAGGTTATCGCACTTTAAGTAGTTCCCCTAATGTATGAAAATCCCCATCAACTTCACAGAAGAAAAGCCTGGATCTGTTCTCCCACTCATTTGTATACTGCTGTTGTTGGTAATGGTTCTTTCATGTACTACTGTAATATTCAGTTATAGAGTACAAGCCACATTGGCCGATGTACTTGCCACATGCCGTACTAAATGATCAGCGTTATCCCCAGGTTTGTGGACTACGTAAGTGCTCTCCCTGAAGAGAACACTTTTCAATAAAATAAAAAAAAAATGCAATTTCAAATCATTTTGGACCGTTTTTATTATCATAACTGTGCACAAAAAGTTGGAAAAGCTAGAGCACATAAGCAAACAACACCCAGGCAGGCAGCTTGTAAGCTAAGCTAAGTGATTAGCAATAAATTATCAATTTAAAAATAACAATTTATCAAACTGCTTAAAAAAAGAGAGAAAATTTGGACTTCAGTGTGAAGTAAAAGTAAAAAGTTCTTTGATTCTGTCTTGCAAATATTTCAGCAAAGCTATTTATCATTTTCTTCTCAAATTTCTTTTCTCATTTTCTTTTCTGCACCAGTTCTGTGTTATTTTTGTTTTCACACAGTTTCCTATAATTCTATCCTTTTTAATGTATACATTTTTATATTTAAGTATATTAGGTAGCTGTTAATTTCACATAAACTGCAGCTGGAGATGTTAAAGACACAATTTAAAACATTAACGTCACACGATTTTGCACAATAATCACGGGATTTTTTGGATGAGATGGATGAATAATGGTGGAAAATCTTGTGCCTGATTGGTTATTCCTGTCCTGAGAGTGCTTAGTTTGGAATAAGTGGCTTTTTCACTTTCAGCCCAAAACTTTTAGACCCCTAAGTTGCACCGATTCTGCCAAAGTATGCAAGAAATATACACTATGTCCACGTTGTGTTTAATTTACCGTCTTCTGGCTGTCTCTACCAGGCGAGGATAAAGGCGAAGGCAATCGCTATCAACACTTTCATGCCAAAGAACGGTTACCGGCCAGTGGAGGTGAACCCGTACGCCCAGCAGCGCTATACGTCCTACTACATCCCGCCGGTTTACAGCCCCCAGCAGCAGTTCCCCTTGTACAGCCTGATCACGCCGCAGGCCTGGTCTGCCACACACAGCTTCATCGACCCCACACTGGTAAGAATTAGCAGCCACGTTACAAACGGTGATAACATGATACTATTTTCCAGAAAACAAAACGAAAGTCAACATTCAGGTGGATTGAGGTGAAACAATATGCCAAACATGTTTTGATTTGTCGACATCTGGCTCATTAAATGTAAACAGTTGAATTCAGATTGACCTGTTCAAAACTGCTAATTTATAGTTTTAAAATCTAATCATTGTTTATATAGTAACTTGTTAAAACGCAGGTACAAAGTGTTTTAAACAGAACGTTTTTAAAATGAAGAATAAAACAAACTTCAAGTCATAACTGAACACATAAAATCACAAAGAACTATTTTCACAAGCAGCTCGTCTAGTTATTGATGGGTCGTTTGTGAAGGTTGTTTTGTTTCTTTGATTTGGTGGTTAATTTGATCTTAACACAGATTAGGATCTTGTAATAAAAACTTAAGGTCTTTTTAAAGTGACTTTCCTCCTGCGCTGATGTCTCACTGCTGCCGCTCATTATTTTTGTTGCCTAAATATGTCGTTTTCACTTCCTGCTGAATCTGTTTTCTGTTCACCAGGTTGCACCATTTCACAACAACCAGTTCATCAATGGATTTACGACATCACACAGTTTCAAACCAGCGACGTCCCCCCTCACTGTCAGACACTACTCGCCCAGGAACAGGTTCGTATCTGTGGCTTCTCCGGCACTAATGCAGGGAAAATGGTGGAGAGCAAGCGTCTGTTATTGGAATCCATCTGAGTAATGAGAGAGAAAACAAACTCTGCTGGCTTATAGTCATAGTGGTGATTTTTAACAGTGATGATGAGAAGGTTTGGAGTAGGAGGAATAGAAAATATGTTAGTTATCTAATTGATTCACTCGAATAGAAGTTGATTTTTACTTTTCGTGGCAGTCACGTTGTTTTGTCTTACAATGAAGTTCAGGATCTGAATACATAGTCCTGAATATGGTTAAATATGTAATGGGTAAAATATAAGTTATTTCTGACTGACGTGTCCCTGTTTTCCTGCAGGAATCACAGTAAACCTCACTTGAGGCCGACCATCCCCACGGCGGACCGCAGCGCAGGACTTCTGGACAACCCGGGCCTCTTTCCCAGCTTCCCCACCGAGAGGCTCAACGGGATCCGCAGCAGTCCGCCGACGCGACTCCCCTCCAGCCAGCCCAGAACCAGGTTACCCTCCGCCTCCGCCTTCCCACGCAGGGACACCGTGGGCACGGGGCGAGTAACGGAGCCCACGACCACAGACTACGCTCTGGGTATCGGCCGAGGAAGGTACGGCACCGCTCCAGTGCACAAGTACTTATGTGGCTAAATAATGGCACCATTATTCTGAAAATGACTACATTTTGTTGTAACCACAACAAACTGTAGGGCCTTAAATCTAGATTTATTGAATTGTTAGTTGTCACACTTCATTTTTACCCACACATACAGTTCATATTGTCAGTACACATTTTAAACTTTAGTGCAAAAGGCTTTAGTTTCATCAAAATGGCAATCAGCTTTATGTTTAAACTGGGCTGTATGGACACAGTTACATATTGAAAACAAAACATTTAGAGTTAACAGAAAAAGTACCTGGAGTTCCTGATCCAAAATCATTTATATTTGAATATACTTCAATAGGAGTCCCATATGTTTACCACAAGCATCACTCCATCCATTTCAAATCAGTAAAACTTAAGAAAGTGTATATTAAAAAAACAACAGACATAAAAGCATACAGACGCGATGTGCCTGCTGCATAGTATCACCTGATTGATCCATATACAGCTTATATTATAAATGGAAAGATCCATCTTCATCGGTCTGAGACACCAGCAGTTAAATGAAAGGATGTGAATACTAAAATATGATTAATATGATGTAGATGTTTGTTTTTTATGTCGTGTCAGGTTAAGTGGTTGTTTCAGTTAGAACGGATGTTTGTAAATTGAAGTGTTCTCTTTCTTAAAGGAAAAATGTTTCTGCTTCTAGGAAAAAGAGGGACGAAAAGTTTACAGTAAGTACTTTTTTTCGGTGTCCTCCTTGTCGGTCTTGATTTAGCTGCATTTATATCTTACAATTATGTAGCTTAAGTGTGAATTTTTCTTTTTATGGATAGACTAATATAAAGGAAATGATGTAAGCGGGATTAACCCTATCCTGTAAAGTAAAGACGCTGTCTTTGTGTTTCTTTCCTCTCCTCTGCTAAGTTTTATGCCAACTCTGTTTGTGTTGATGTCATGCAGAGAGTGACGCCTCAGTCGCCGCCTCCTCCTCCCAAACCCCCGTCTCCGAGCTTCGAGCTTGGTCTCTCCAGCTTCCCCCCCCTGCCCGGAGCAGCCGGCCAGCTCAAGACCGACGACGTGTTCGACAACCGGCTGGCCAGCAGCGTCGTCGTCGGAACCGCAAAGGAACGGGTAAGACTAAAAGCGGCATAGCTCATTGGGTATCTTAAGGATAAGGTGTTCTTCTATTCTTGTTAAAGTAGTATGGATAAATACAAACATCATACTGCTGTCAACGTTTTACTGTTATTTAAAAGAAATAATCGCCCAGACACATCAACACTTAACATCGAGCGAAATGATTTCCTGAGGGAATCCTTTCCTCCAAATCTGCATGAACATCCTCCATGCTTATTAATGTGAGTTACTGTTTATTAGGGCTGAATGGCATGAAGAAAAAAGATGTTTTGTGTTGCTATACGAGTCACAATTTTAATGGGAGTGATGTTTGGCACGTTGTACCTTTATCAAAAAATTGCATCTCCTGCGATCTGGATATTGCACTTTGGTCATATTGCGATATCAATAATATTTCCATTGATTGTTCAGCCTTATTTTTATAGAGCTAAACTTCAGATGTCACATTGGTGTCTATGAATGGTTCTTTAGTACTGTTCACTTTGTTAAACTAGCCGTCACCGTGCTGTCTAACAGTGATCCTAACATAAGAGCAGAGAATTAAACTTGCTTGTCGCAGCACAAATAAGGTGTCAAAACATCTTGACAAGAACCTGAAAGTAATGTTTTCACCACACAATAACTCTACACATCAGCAACATCATTCACAGATAATCTCTCCCAGATTATCTTTTGTTGTTCGCTGAAATCTCTGATCTCTTGTGTTCATGAAATGGTATCAAAGCTTATGAGCTTCATGGGAGTGACATTAGACATTATCTAAAAACAAGGCTTTTATTTCCTGAAGAGTTAACGTAGTGTAGATAATGAGGTTATCAATCGAGAGCAACTCCAACCTTCAGGCCCGGTTAATCCATCTATCAGTTTCAAACATAATGAGTAAACAGTTGTAAGGATTCAGGGATAAAAGCTGTAGCTGTAGATTTAACAAATCCTCCTGTTCCCTCAGTATTTATGTGAAGTATTCATGATAATACTACTACTGCTAAATCAAGGAAAAGACTTTACATCTCTTCCTGTTTGTGTGTTTTCATGGCAGAATGTAAGTGCTGATTCCAGTACCGGAGGAGCTCTCTCTCCAGCGGGCCCCAAAGAGCCTCTTCAGTCCTCCGCCTCCCCGATGCCCGCAAGCTTCCAGCCCTCGCCGACCACCCCGACCCCAGCCTCAGCCCCGACCCTGACCTCAGCCGCCGGCCCACCACACAGTCCTGTTCCCTCCCTCCCAGCAGCGTAAGAACCACACTGACGGTGTTGAATCTGAGCGGTATCGCAGGGTCTGTAAGTCCATTTGTTGTAGGGTAGCAGGCGTGTCCGTTTGTTTTATTATTATTTATTTACATTGACCTTATCACAGTTTTCCAACTCTCAGCTGAAGTTTGTGCCAGTGTTTAGAAAATCAGGGGGAGTGAGGCTTCCTTTACATGCCTGTGGTTTCCTGGTTCCTGCTTTTCACAATTTTAAAAATGGTGCTTTGTCAATAATGACTATCTAGAATTATGAGAAATGCTGTCTTATTCATGACCTCATGAATAATTACTGCAGAGCTATAATAGCTTGTAGCTTAAATTTTCTTGTTATTGGCCGATAATACAAACACAGCATCTGCACACACTGATACAGACCTGTGTAGAGCCTGTATATAAAGATGGCCGACATGAGAGCTCCACAAAAGTAAAGACAAAACATCTCGATCGCCCCCTGGTGGCTGTATATTCACCACCAGTGCTGAGAGGAGAATCAAAGCAGCAGAAATGAGAGGGGTGAAGTCGTGCTGTTCTACCTTACTTTTGTATTAACCCTTCTCTATTGCAGTTACATTAGGAACCGGATATTTTCAAGATAAATCTAGGGTTTATTGAACTTTGTAGCCAGTCATGTTGTTTTCCTGTGTCGCTCTGTACAACAAAATATATATCTTTGCAGGTTTACGTGCATTGATGAAGATATAACGCTGTCTTGCGCTCCAGAAAATCAGTAATTTCATGGCATTTGCTCCCCGGTCGGTCGTCTCAGCTACTGTTCATTGACTTTGCTGGTTTGTACTGTGCATCCGGTGTACACTACATGCATTACTGAGCATCACGTTCGGCATCTGTTGCCCTTCTAGGAGTAGACATTTCTCTTTCCCCTGTTAAAAGAATGGAGCTCCTCCTCTGAGAGTCTTCCTTCCTTCCATTTTGTTTGACGTTGTCTCCTGTTGGTGGTTTTTTCTTTTTCAGGGAGGTGAAGGTGGTGGAGGTGAAGCCGAAGGAGGTGCAGCTGTCGGTGGAGCGAGTTCCCGGCACTCTGTCCACTGCAAGCAAATCGGTGCAAGTCAACGGTGCCGCCACAGTCAGTATTGATTTCTTCTTTTCCTTTTTAATGCTTACCCCTCTTCTCAGGCACCTCAATCAAATCAAATCGATCTCAGCATGAACAAAGGGAGGGGGGGGGGGTGTAAATGAATCGTGCCTCTATTCTGCGACGTCTCGTATTGATTTTAATTACAGATAAGTACATTTCTCACACCTCCCAGGGGAAAAAAAGGTTTGTGCGCATTTAAAACGGATACAGGTGTGTCGCTCTGAAAGATGTACTTGCAACAACTGTGGGAAAGTTTATATCTTAACCACCAGAGGGCAGTGTCAGGTTCCTGAAGGAAAGTGCCGAGTCAGTGACTTCTTTTAAATCACTTTCTCTTTTTACAAAAGCCTTTTATTCATTCTAGCACACTGTCCCATTGCCAGTGTTTCTGTTTTATTATTACTATTTATCTAATAATAATTTACCTGTACTTTTAATTGCTCTTTTTTTATGCCTCAGCACACATGTTTTAATCCTGTTTCAATCTTGTAAAGCACCTCTTAACTTTGTGTTGGAAAAAAAGCTGGATAAATAAATTTGAATTATTATTATTTTAAGGAAAGGTTAAGGGTTTTTTTTAGCATTGTAGTAAAACATAAACAAAGTACTAAAACCTGCAGCTGATGAAACACGTCTCACTAAGTGTGAAGCTCACTGGCTAGTTTGCCTCATATAACTGTAGAGATACGACATGAAAACACACAAACAGGAATGATCTAAAGCCAAATGTTTTTAGCCAAAAACAACAAATACTGAAGCGTGGTATAAATGGTCATACTGCAATGTTTGTACTGGTATCCAAATCTCTGTCTTCATGTATCATCATGTTAAGCAACCTATGATAGAAACATAAATCATATTAAAATGAATCACCACACCAGGTGAACAGGTCTGCAGAAGTTAATTTTGATGATAAATAATATTGATTTAGATTTTTTTATGATAATAATATTGATGATAAATGTGTCCTGGCCAGTAGACGGGCATTGTACAGGTGTTATATTTTTTGACAATAAACATCTTATATTTATGTTTTCCTGCCAGGAGCTGAGGAAGCCCTCCTACGCCGAGATCTGCCAGCGGGTGAAGGACGCCCCAACATTACAGCAGCCACCGACCCCCAAGGAAGCCAAGCCAGCCTGCGCTGCCCCCGCAGGCGAGGAGAGGAAGTGCCCTGACTCCTCCATCCCGACAGGGGAGGCCAAAGCCAGAGAGACATACCCTCCCTCCTCCAAACCTGGCTCCGCCACCTCGGGCAGACCTCCAAGGGACGCCCGAAGGCCGGCCGGGAGGTGGGCCTCCCCGCCCCCACATCCAGGGAAAACCCCCAGCAAAGATCCCCAGCACACCCCGCCCAAGTCTCCGCAGTAGGGTGACTCCTTGCCCCTCCCCGTGTCCTCCAACGCCCCCCACTACGCTCCACAGATGCGTTTAAAAACAAAAAGGACATACAAGTCAGGGCTACTTCTATCCTAGAATCACCCGTCACAAACGAGCATAGAGGACGCCTTCTTTTCTGGATCAGGGCTTGCAGACAAAAAGCACTTTACTGTGCATGTAGAGCACCGTTTCATCCTTTTTATTCTATTTATTTGCTTCTTTTAATTTTCAGTTTTATTTCTCCTTTTCTCTTTTTGCATTACGTAGTTGTGTCAGCCTGTACGTTGGCACAGA
This sequence comes from Hollardia meadi, assembly GCA_037974645.1. Lineage (NCBI taxonomy): Eukaryota > Metazoa > Chordata > Actinopteri > Tetraodontiformes > Triacanthodidae > Hollardia > Hollardia meadi. Next base: position 12,762 of record JBBPCS010037331.1, read on the forward strand.
CAACACTGAAATTTATTCACTCTGTCCTAATGGCCTTGTGGGATTAAATTAGTCTTGTGATGCGAAGCAGCAGGGCATTGTCGGAAGCCGCCGCAGTGGATGATGGGAGCGAGTGCGTACAACAGACTCCACCTTGTTTGGCTCTCATAGCGACGTGTTTGTTTGCATATTGAGTGGCACTGCTGTGCAACTTTATGTAGCTTAATTGTGGGTCATAATTAGCAGATGTGTTTCTTGATACATACTCACATCCATATGCAAGACTTGACATGTAAATCTCATCACAACAAGACTTGGATCGTTTGGTTTACATGGCCTCAAAGTGAATTTTTCTTTGTGATGACTTTGTTGATATTTTTTTTCCCCCAGCAGCTCAGCTTTGTTTGTCGGCTGTCAGTACAGCGACTGCTTGGTGTCGCCTCAGTGTTTTCTTCCTCTGATCATTTTCTCTGTTACGAGTCACCTCCCTCTGCTGTTTTGTTTTTACTAGTTGCTAACACTGCTAACTAGCTAGTTATATTTGCATATGTCTAACGGCCAGTGTGAGATCAGTGCTGTTTTGCATCAGACAGGAAGGGCATCTGCAACCGAAACTTTGCCCAGTGACAACTGAGGCATCGAGGCACCTGTTGTTGTTTTTGTCCATTTGTCTGGAAATGTCTAGAAGTGGGTTGAGGTGTTTATTCACATCTAATGAATCAGGGGATGCTCTGTTTTCTTGGCATTGTATTTTTGGAAAAGCTTTGACAGCTGCAGCGCTCTCCTCTCTCCTCATTTCCTCTGAAAGACTGTGGAATAAAACTGTCAGCAGGCACATGATGTCAAACAAAGATGCAGGGAGGCTTTTTAGGCTGAAAAACTTATAATGCAGGTGCAGCTTCTCGTCTGAAACGGTTCGATTCACTCTGGTGGTGGTGAGCTGAGATTAGGAAGGAGGAAATTAACACTAGCTCATTCAGACGCTCAGTTGTGACAGCTAACTAATTGCAACAAGGGGGAGGCGTACTCATTATCTGCTGAAACATGAGTGTTGAGGGGACAAAAAGGCCAAAAATGCACCCAAAAGGGGCACGAGTTCAGAGTTGAGTGTGGAGTTTTGGTACAGAGAGGTGACAATTTATGTTCAAACTATTCAAACAGTGGCATGTTTCTAGTCCTCCTAGATATGGTGCTAGATGTCGACTCCAGGAATCTGTTACTAAATCTCATCTGATTGGTATGTATCTCTTTAATTTGCACTGTTAGTGTGTGTGACTCAGAGGGCAAATGTTTTTATCCTACCTGAAACGAAAAAAGGGAATTGATCCTTAAAGTCAGAGAGAGAGAGAGAGAGAGAGAAAAAAAAAAACAAATTCAGTTAAAGATTTCCAGGAGAAAATCAACCAACCACCCTGAAACAACATCTCTGGAGACACATTTCGCTGAAGTCTTCAGTTTTTGTTGTTCTGCCTTCCTGTTGAACACACTGTAGTGAAGGATCGACGTCCAGACAGCGTCACATGACTTACGGATGCTTATATTAATGTTTTTTTCTCTGAAGGAGTTGGTGCTCTTACAGGCATGCAGTGGTTTGGATTTTGGCCCGTGAGGATTTGCATTGAAAGAGTGCTTGTAAAACTGATGACTATGGAAAGTGAGACGGTTGAATAGACTTAGAATATTTGACTTAAATTAAACCGATGAAGGTAAATGATGAGTGGGGTATTTTTTGGAATGTAGTTTGCCATGTTGGAGTGTGGAAGAAATTTTGTCGGGAGTCCCGCTGGGGCTCATGCGAACAGTGTTGAACCAAACATCCTTTAAAAATGTAGACGTTTAAGAAGCCGGTGGGTTTATAACAGGAGTGCAATCTGGGAAGTCGTGTGAAATCCATCCTTCGGGGGGGGGGGGGGGTTCTTCTGTTTGAACACTTTGATTTGAGATTTTTCTTCTTCAAAATAAAAAAAGTTGGAAAAGATTAACCAAAGCACACTTCCTGCTTCACTCCTGTGCTCATGGGATAAATTGCACCTGACAGGAGTTAAACTTAAAGCACACTGTAAAGGAAAATATTTCCATCCTTTACTCAACTTGAGCTTAACGGGACTTTGTGAAGCAACAATTTGGACGGCGGCTGTTTGTCAGGGAGCTGGTGGAACATTTTGATTACTTCGTCAGAGTCGCAAGAATTCAGATTGCAGGGAGGAAACTTGTTAAATTTGAGCTTTGGTTGGGAGGTCTGTCTACTGTAGCAGCCACTTTGGCAGATAACCAACCAAGTCCTGGATGTTTTACTGTATTCTCAAGATGTAATTGACTGGTGAAATGGAAAGAATTAATGGTATACGAGTTTTAAAAACAACAGCCGAATGATAAAACTCCAAAAGTTGTTTTCTGGGAGTTGTTCTGCGAGTTTGCCTCCCTGCTCGTCAGTCGTGTGCTCGGGTTAATCTTTTAAAGTTGTCACCTCAGATGCAAAACACCCTTAAATAAACCACTGTACTACATAAATACTCAATATCTGTTTGGGGGTAACACAAACCTGAACGTGGGACCTTGCATGTCTCGCCAAAGTCTTCCTGCAACAAGAAGCATTCTGGGTAATCCCACTAAGAGAAACCAGGAGCCAATCTGGCGAAGGGAAAGTTTCTTTAAAAAGCCTGTACTCCTGCTCATAGCTGCTTTTGATTTGGATGCTAAATCTTAAGTTTGCTTTAAAAAAAAATATATATAGATATATATTTTGGATTTTTTTTTTTTTTTTTTTGAAGGACTGAGATGCACTTGGATGGGTTGGTAATTTTTTTTTTCTTTTTTTTTTCTCATTGGTGGAAATGGTAAAAGAGAAAATGTGCACCATATCCACTTATTTATAAACCAATGCTGTTTATTCCATGAGAAATATCCTTAAGTTTTCTTTTTAGGGAGAAGAAACAAATAGAGATGCATCGAGGTCTCTATATATACGCAAAATGTAAAAAAAAAAAAAGAAGTCCATCCAGTGTTTGAGAAACTTGAATTTTATTTAAACTTGAAAAATGACTTTGCCTTAACTTTTATACAAGACGAGCATAGAGTTTATTTCTTTTTCGGAAAAAAAAATCCCCAAAATGTTAACGAAGCGTGACACGTGGAAAATATTTAGTCGTACCAGACGTCACAAGTCTTACTGAGAGGGAGAGTACAGCATTTTCTTTCTTTTCCCTTTTTTTTTTCTTTTTCTTTTGTTTTTGTAAACTGTATGAAAAAGAATCACTTTGATTGTTCTTTTTGTTCCTTGTTTCATAGTTTCAGGTTGTTTTTTGGGGGGGGAAATATAAACCTTGTAAATGCAAAACTAGTCAATACTGTATTAAATTTGTGCACTTTGAAGTGTGTGCTTTGCTTGTACAGTTGTAAATACTCAGAAAAATATAAGAGGTACCTTAAAATGATTATAAAAAATATATTGATCTTGTTCAACTATTAATGTCGCTATCGAGCTGGATGTAGGATATAAAAAAAATTAATGTTGTGCTTTTTTGGAAATATTTTTCTTTAACTTTTTTTATTTTTAGTTTGGGTGTGCGAAGTTTGAATTCTGCTTGTCTTTGCAGGGTGGGCAGGCTGTCTGATTGTAAATTTTTTGTTTTTGTTTGTCGTCTTTCATTCCATTTTTCATACCTGTGTGGTCGGTTTCCCCCTCCCCCGTCACTGCACTAATTTGAAAGGGCCTGTGGTACTGACAAGCATCTCATTATTAACGAACCTTAGAAAGCTCCGCGTCCACCAACATCCTCTTTAAAGCTCTCGCTTCTTTTTCTTTTACACAGTAAAAGATTTCACTTTTTTAGGATCTAGAAGTCTGAATGCTGAAGCTGTTTAGCCAAAAGAGCGCTACATGTCAGCTTTTTAGTGTGCAACAGCAGGAGCCACTAACGGCAGGTATTTTTGACATCTTTGAATACTACTGTTATAATACCAAGACAATTAGTAGGTGTAACTCAGCTACAGTAACAGGCATTAAAAATATTAATGTTTTCCAACAGAATAGAAATAGGAAAGTAGCCTCGTGTAGGCCATGACACTAATACTCCATCGATATATACTGTACCGTGGTCTTTATGACATGTTCATACATATGCAACAGTATAATATAATCAAACTGCACTGTGTCCACATGAGGTGGGCAGCATGACTAGACAATATCTGTATTAAACCATGTTAATAACGGGACAGTAGAGAGCTGAAGCTCAGCACGATGACGTATTTTCTCATCCAGGGTTTATTTTATCGGTTTTGCTGAAAGACTGAAACTTAATTTGTGGTTTTCTGTCAAAGATAAATGAGAATTTACTGGTAAAATTCGAGCCTTTTTGTCATTGAAGGAGTAGTTGAACATTTTGGGAAATGTGCTTATTTCTCTCTGAGAGTGCGACAAGATCGGCACCACTCATGTCGGGATGTGTTTAGCTTAGCTTTGTACGAAAACAGGAAACGTGGCGAACAGCTAGCCTGGCGCTGTTCATTTTAGAAATGCTCCTGCCAACACTGCTAAAGCTTATTAGCACATATTCTGTTTACTACGTACACAAACAAAAATGTTGAAATGACAAATTATGGAGTTGTTTTTTGATGAACAGATACAGATTCGAGAAGCGGTCACTGCACCCGGCAGAGAAATAGTTCCAGCACGCAAACTGTCAGTTTTACATAGTTGTTTGTTTACATATTAAACAAACAACATGTTTATGAGTGATCTTTAGAGATGCTCGTAGGCATATGTTGTATGTTTGTTTTGGGCAGAGCTAGACTATGTTTTTCCAACCAGTCTTTATGCTAAGCTAGGCTAACCACATCCTGATTCCATCTCTGTACTAAATGTACAAGTTCTCTCAGAAAGAGGTTACGCATATTCAGTTAATGTTGAACAATTTATTTGACCGAATTAAATGCTAATTCTGTTTGCATACATCAGCTACAGCTCCCAAGAATAGAGCCGAGTATATTTAGAATTTAGAGAATAGTTCCTACGCAATATCTTGAGTTTTGGTGAGAATCAAACCGTTTTTGTCTGATACTTAAAAAAATATGAACACATTTTCATCAGAACCTTTCTCATTGACGTTTTCTAAACAAGCAATCGTAGAAGAACTTCAGAATCAACAGTTTGACTTTTAAAAACCAGAAATCATCAGACCAGATACTTTATGCTGATTTTTGGTACATGACAATTTTTTTTGATACTGCTGGACAGTTTGGTCGGTACTGAAAAGGTTTTGAGGTTAGATATTTGTGAGCTTTGATAGTGTATCTGTAGCTAAGACTCATGGGAGATGTAGTTGTTGAATGCCAGTAAAAATTTGAGTTTCTTTAGATTTCACTGTCCTGTGCAGTAGAAGTCTTCGCAGATTCACTCGGCTCCGTGTATCCGAGGCTGAAGCAGGACCCGACCCATCTGGTCCGGTTGGGTCCAACACAGTTTGGATCAGGCGTAATTACTCTTTGTGTCCCTTTCGGATTGGGCACGGTAAGGTTCTCCACGGCTCGATGTGGCATCTTGCTGTTGCTTCTCTTACAAACAGAAAACCACAAGAACATGTTTTAGCTCGGTATGGCCTTACCTTTCGCCACGAGTTGCACCTCCTCAGCTAAAAAGAGCGATGCCTGATGGACACGTCTGGGTTTGGTCTTCAGACACGCTGTGCTTCAACGCCATCCGATGTGCGACGATATCAAAAATGGAGCACAGTGTAGCGAGGTGCCGACAAATTTTGGATCCGTGGATTGTAAATTGTGCAGACACCTCATTTCTTTAGACATTTGTTTGGGGAAATGAATCGATATGTTGGATTTGTTGCACTTGGGGCAGGTTGAGCTAAAAGTTCCCCACCAGAGCGTCGCTGCAGGTACCAGACGAAACATCCATTCAGCCAAAAACCGTTGAAACCTGCCCAGTGTTGTTGTGTCTTTACCTTTTTCACCTTTATCTGTTTGAATTTTCTTGTTCATGTTCTTCAGCTTTCATGACTTCCACTTCTCCTGAGAAATAAATGTACAAAATAATTTTCTTTTGGGCTTTTTTTGGTTTTGTTTTGTTTTTGGGGGGAGTTGGGGACGGAAGCACAGGCTCAACTGGAATCAGTTTTGTTTTTTGTTTTTTTAAATGTGTTTCAGAGCAAGTTTTCTGGCACATACCGTACATTAACATGCGCTGATTGAGATGTCTGTTAAAACCATTTGATCACATGTGGACTGCATTTTGTTGTGGCAAAGAAAACCAACAACTGTGCCATCACACAACTGTTGTTTTTGTCTTGACTGGGCAGTTTAACCTGTACATAGCTGAGCGCTTGCCATTCTCAGGCTTTTAGTTGTTTTTTTTTCCATGTTTTAGTTGAAGATGTGATTTTCTTGTTACTGAAGGTCCATCGAAGACGTCTGGAGAACTCTACAATGTGACCACTGACTGTCGGAGCAGTTTTTCGTGCGTTGTAACTTGCGGCTGAGGCATGTTTGACCTCGAACTTTGAGACGCTGATTACAAACTTGAGCATCCCTGAGCTGTGAATGTGTGCATGCATGGGGGAGAAAAAATAAATAAATGTACCACCCAGAAATCCAGGATGCAGAGGTGACTCTGGTCCCTCATTTTGGCGGCAAGATGGCCGCAAGTTCTGCACGCCTCTCCTGTATCGCTGGCATTATCACAGACGCTCACGTTATGGCGTTTTGAGGAGCTCCTTTTTTCTCGTGGACTTCTGCATGGAGCATCACACCTCCATATCAGCCTGACGGTCGCCTCAGCTCTCAGTCTCCTCCTTCCTCTTCACCCATTTTGACAGTGCCATTGTTTTGTTTTTGTTTTGTTTTCAAGGGTTGCATCTTAACGTAAAAATGGACCCCCTTTGGGGGTTTTTTAATTTTATTTTCAAAGATATAATGAATGCACACCAACTGACTGGGAAAAGACTCAATCTCTTTATCAACTCACTGTGGTTTATCTCATTAACACTCTTTCACCATGCTACGCTAACAGCTGTGGACAATCGATGACTCCATCGTGTTGGGGTTTGGACAGTTAACTTTGCCTAACGACACCTTTAACAGATGTGGAATGGAGGTTGCGTTCAAGAGGGCTTCTTTTTTAGTGTTTTTCTTTTTTTTTGGGTCTATTCTTCCATCGAGACTGGAATCAAGCGTACATGTCAGCTATAGGTAATTTAAGTTACTCTGTGTCATGATGTAAAACTGTCTAATTTGGAGAAAAAAAATGTAGCTTACTGAAAAATAAAGATTTAGGCACTGTTCAGGAGCCACTGTCTTTTTTTTCTTTCTTTTTTTTGCAGAATCTCTTTTTTAAATCTCTGTTAAGTTGTAGAATTCTATTTATAGAAAATAGAAATTAATAACCAACAAACTGAAACTGCAATCACAATAGATTTAACAGTTTCAATGCATTCAAGTTTCATGTCCTTTATTGATCGTTTTTTTTTTTTATTTACAGAAGGATAATATAGAACGAACTTGGGTACAAAACTGTCAGCACGTAGCTATAAAATATACAAGAAACAAATGCATGTAAAGAACATAACGTGGAGGCATTAAAAGAAAAGTACGAAAAGAACACAAATACACAAGTGTAAACATCAGAAAGCTTTCATAATTACTCAGAAGCTTACTACACTTGTGTTCCAGAGGGATTTAAGTAGTAATTTCAGTTTTTGGACAAAAGGTGGAGATATCCAAAATTTCTGTTTGCAAATAAAAAAGTTTAGCATATAAAAAAATGAAGTTATCATCATCCTGGATATTTCAAAAAATGGGTAAGCAATCGTTTCTAAAAAGGTACAAGAGATGTCGATGTACAACCCCAATTCCAAAAAAAGTTGGGACATTATGTAAAATGTCTGATACTCTTTGAAAAGTGGACTCGTCAGACCAAATGACACTTTTCCCCCTTGCGTCAGTCCATCTCAGATGAGCTCGGGGCCCAGAGAAGTCGGCAGCGTTTCTGGATGTTGACATATGGCTTGCATTGCGTTTACTGACGCTGGTTTTCCAAAGTGTTCCCGAGCCCATGTAGTAATATCCTTCATAGAATCATGTCGGTTTTTAATGCCGTGCCACCTGAGGGATCGAAGGTCACGAACATTCAATGTTGGTTTTTGTCCTCGCCCCTTACATGCAGAGATTCACTGAATCTTTTGATGATATTATGGGCTGTGGATCGTAAAATCCCCAAATTCCAATTGCCCGTTGAAAAAGTTCTTAAACTTAAAACCGCAGTTTTTCCACAAAGTGTTAAACCTCTCTCCCTCCTTGCTTGTGAAGGACTTTTGAGGATGCCCCTTTCATACTCAATCATGATACTATCACCTGTTACCAATGAACCTCTTTACCTGTGGAATGT
>JBBPCS010037368.1:0-21123 GCA_037974645.1 Hollardia meadi
CCCCCCCCCCCCCCCCCCCCCCCCCCCCCCCCCCCCCCCCCCCCCCCCCCCCCCCCCCCCCCCCCCCCCCACTGCAATACACACATATAATGATGTAAACAAGTTTTACCTGCCAACACTTCCAAATACCTCAAACTGTCAGGCTCATGGGGGATCACTGAGCCGGGAACGCTGCTCTCTGTGGATTAGCCTGTCACATCTTCCTTTGGAAGATTCACCACTCGTGCCTGTTGCTAATATAAAAGTGAAACATACCTGGGAAACAGGGTTTCAGGTGCTTGTCACATATCTAAAAATAATATGTCTTCATCGGCATCGAAATTGATCAAGACCTGTCAGAGGTGTGCGTCCCAGGGAGGTTATGGTATGTGCCGCAGCATGCTAATGTTCAGCAATCTGCGCTGCTTATTAGACAGCAGGTAATCAGTCGTCTGTGGCCTCATTCAGCCCGATTTCTTTCAGTCTTCGTGTACAGAGGCTGTAGAAAAGCATAATTTAAACATGCACACACAACATGGAGTGACGTCGCATGGTTCCAATCTCATTTTGGTTTTCTTGAGATAACAGAGAACATGCATTTTCTATTTTTGATTCCATTGGAGCAGATTATTTTTTGGATGTTTGACGAGACGCTCATAGAATACCGAGGAAGCTTTTGTGTCGTGCTGCTTGCCTGATCCAGACCTGTCGCCTTCGTTTCCTTGTTTGTTTTATTTTGTGATGATGATGTGGTTCTAGCAAGTATTTTCCTTGATCTTTAGCTATTTGCTGCTCCTAATTGGTTGTTTACCGACTTTGCAACTGGTAGAGTTTCATCTACAGTTTCTTGGAGGGATTCAGCGGGTGAAAATTATTACAATTAAGTCACAGATCTTTCAAGTGCGGAGCCATGAATGCTTAAGGAAGGCATTAGAGGGATACTTACTGGTAATAAGCATTAAACAGAGAAATGATTCAATGTGAAGAATGATTACACATCATTAGTTGGGTTTTCTTTTTTGGTGATTTGATAGAGTATGGTAGAGCTACAAGCCCTCTTCATTTCAAAATTTTGTTAGGAGTTATGTACGGGAACAAAACTGTTTAGTGAACATATGCATGGAAATGTATAAATGTGAATGCATGAGTCCATGTGAAATGTGTCCGAGGGGCCGTGCGAGCTATAAGTCATTCAGACTCTCTCATTAATACATTCTACTCTCACATGCACCAAGCCATATTTCACTCTCACATCCCCATAGTTTCACATCCATATGCATACTTTGCTTTAGCACACCTATTTTTCACATTGCCATATCACCTCTTTCATATATAATCACTCTGCCTACCCTGTCTGGATTTCTGTTCATACCAAGATTTGTTGATGGCTAAAGAAATGCGGCACCCGGACAATAGGATGTTGGCCCTTGTATGGATGTCTTCATTTTTGTGTGACTGTTTATGAAAGCAGACAAAGAGCCATGTCTGTCTTTTTCCTCCATCAGTCTTGACATTAGGCCTTGTCCACACGTACGTGAGTATTTTTGAAAACGTAGCTTTTTCTTTGCGTTTTGGCCTTTCGTCCACACGCAAACTGCGTTTTTGCAAAACTCCTTCCAGGGTGAAGATTTTCAGAAACAACAGGGAAAACTGAGTTTTGCAACGTCAGAGCGTGCGCCTTTATCTCCTTTGATTGACGTCGTGTCTGTGTTGTTTACATGAGGCGATTTTCTGCAATGGCGGAGGTAGCCAAAATACTGTTGCTTTCAAACGTTGCTTCACCATACCATGATACCATGGCTTAAAATATCATGAGTTGGGTTCAAATAACTTTACTGACATTACGTATGTGACGTAACTGAAGTTAAATACATTACGTCAGTTACAGACGTAGGTTAAAAAAGGTCAACTGCGATTTTTGGTTTCATGTTTGTTTGACCCATCCACCGGCCCAACCTACTCCATGTGTGGAGCTTTTTGCACTTTATACTGTGTCACATGACATTTTTTGACATTCATGCCTTAAAATGACACACAAAAAGCAAAAACGGTGAAAGTGTACGTACGTGAAAGCAAAATGTCTGCGTATACTTTGCTGTGAAAAACTTTCACAGCTTTAAAGGAGTGATGTGCCTCGATAGAATGCATGTTTAGGTAATAAATCATGGTTTAGCACTTTGCCGTGAGGGAGAGATAACACTCGACACAATTATTGAAAAAGAAATTCATGGCCACTCATCCTGCTGATAACAGACATATCACTCCCAGTGCATTATATGCTCCTGCACTGAATGAAAAGCTAAACAACAACCTCATTAAACTTCAAAACTGGGTTACTCACCTCGTGAAAAAGTAAATCATGTTTGAGAGAAACATCATCTCCTTTTTCTGATCATTTCAACAAAAAGCCTGAATACATGAATTTTGATAACACGTATATATTTTGCTGGTACCCAAGGATGCTTTTCATATGCTGTGATAGATAAAAGGCATGGTTTCACTTGGTAGACAATCCACTTCTGTGAAGTTTGTGAGAACTGCTGAAGGCACTGCCTCGCCCCACAGATAGATGTATTTGTCCCCAAGCTGTGATGTAAAGTAGAATCAGGATTTTTTTAATGTAATGAAGAGATGTTGAAGAGAATGTTTGATGTAATGAAGAGAGATTACAAGCTGTGGACTTTGAAATCCGCTATCATATAGGTACAGTGGATGGTTTGGGATGAAACGAAGGAGAGGAATCTTGCTGCAAATGTAAATTAATTATTCAAATTGGCATTGTCAGGAGTACCACAGCTTGGTTAATTGTTAAATAGGCCCAGAAAGGAATTTACAATAACATCAATCCCAGCCAAGATGCTCTGGTAACAGAGGAAAAATAGAATTTGTCAACTTTCTCAAAGAGAATTAAGCCTCATTGATTTTACTTAACTCCCTCCAGTTCGGACGCTTCAGGGCCGGGTAGCTGTTGCCCAAGGCGACGCTAGATTAAAAGAAATCCCCTTAGGACCTGCCTGGAGAGCAAAACGACGATGGTAACTAACAAGCTCTTATGTTTCCTCCCATCTCTCCCTTTGTTCCCATTATTCGAATTAGAGATTCCCTGTTTTCATCATTTGCATTTGATTAAAGGTGATTAGACGAGGCTGTGATCAACACGGACAACAATGCAGAACCGACATTGACCCTCTTTTGTTGTTTGCCAGCTCCTCCCTCTGTATCATCAAAGTGCTGTGTAAGTTACTCTCTCAAATGCCAGAACTGAAGTATACATGTGACTCATTTGAGTGGGATATCTGTGTTAAGGGAAGGTAGAAAATCAGTTGGCACGTCGGTTAAGGCGGAGCTGGCGTTACAGGAATGTAGGTTGTGATCACACTGGTCGTGACCTTGTCTCAACACCATGGCAATGAGATGATCATGTGCCGTCCCCTCGGAGCCTGGAGGCAACCTTTTTCCCCACATGTGCGTAGACAGCTGTATCAAGGCCCACACAGCTGTTTCCTGAATTGAATCTCACACAAAGCAATCTATGGATGTGTGTGCTGTAGCTGTTGGTTTTAAATACAACCAAGAGATACACCTTTCAGTCAGGAAGGTCAACACCACACTGTCAGACTTGAGTTACCGTTGGCATTTGATCCATCTCCTCATGATGCCAGTCCTGACCAAGACTTCAACCCTGCCCACACAGGAAGTCATTCCAGCCGTGGCCTTGGCTGCAATGTGCATGTATGAGGCCAGACAGAAGGCATTCTGGCTCCCTTGTTAGAGGAATAAATCCAAGGACAAATGAGCAAGTTTGGCAGGACTAAAAGTGGAAGGAAAACAGGCAAATGAGAGGAATTGAGTCGTTACTATCTTTAAGTATCATCTGTGCAAGCCCAGTGGCCTCTAACCGCACAATCCATTTGGTTAATGTACACAGCACGAGTAAACATGATCAATGGAAATGCAGCGTCAATGACCAGGGGCCTTCAATGTAAAACTTGGTTCAATACTGTTGGCCCTCTAGCACTGATGTGATTGTATGGAGGATCTCATATCCCTCTCCCAAGGTGGTCTTTAAAGTTATTATGGTTAATAGATATATCAATTGTCTATACTATTTATGTCTTTTTCTCAGTAATAGCAGTTCAATGTGTAGAATTTGCACCCTGCTGTTGCTTTAGAACTGACAAGAAATGTTGCATGCACATACTGGACAGAACGTAGAAGACAAAAGCCGGTGCATGAACATATTTCATGCAAAGTGGAAGATAATCTTCATGGGTACAGACATTTTGGTTGACTCCTAATTCAGTTTGTTTATTGCCACGATTGGAAACGACAAAACTCACATGACAAACATGCCGTGAAGATGTAACAAAGGTGTGAATTTGTAGACATTTTACTTTTTTTGTTCATTGAGATAGCTGCGAACTGCTGCTTGATGCACACATACCACGTCGACAAAATGTCACAGACTTATCCTGTTGTTCGACCTCGCCAGCTCACTCCCTTTATAGAAACGTTGATTCTGCGCCGGCTCACAGGCAGAACAACAATGACACCCCCCATTCCATCTTCGTAACTTTTATACCGACCAGCGAGGCGCAACAGTCTTTGAACAGGCTGTGTAAGAAGGGCTATTATTTCCTCATATTATTCCAAAGCTTACAACATGGTCATGTCCACACAGCAAATATTGGTATATCAGTTGACATGAGGGTATCAGTGTTCCTTGGCTGTAAGAGCCAAGTTTCACAACAATCTTAGCCTTAGTGCCAACCTACCAAAATTCATGCATTTAGTCACTTCTGTTGTTTTTCTTTTTTTTTTTTGTATTCCCATTTAAGAAAAAAATTTAAATGTTCCAATAGTAATCTCTATGCGTCTTATCCAGCTATCACTGCAAAGAGGGATTCCACACATGTGTAAGTTCAGATTTGACTGAATTATCACTCTGAGAAGAAGGGGTGACTAAAATAATGTGGATCAAGTTCGGAAGGTTAAGCTTATAATTGCGCACAAACTCTTAATGCTGACAGATAAAACATTAAACAGTTAACAGTGGCTTTTAAACAGAGTTACATTCTTTTTAAAAGTAACTCAAAAGAAATGTGATGTAGTATGGGTGGATGACTGATGGTTGAGGAGGCAGGAGTGATTGGTTGTTGACCTGCTTCTGCCAGCCGCTGTATACTTTTAGTGGTATTCCAAACACCACCCTATTACTTATTGTGGTATCATTTGAGCTTGCACCGACGAGGGGGTGCCATTGGAAATTTCAAACTGGACCTGTTCCAAGTTAATGCATAAATTAATAGGGGGCTGGCTGGGCTGGGAATGTGGAGTCTATTGCTGAGCTCAGGGCGCAGGAGCAAACACTAAATACAGCTCCACTGTAGAAAGCAATAAAGCGTAGAGTTATTGGTGAACCATAACTTTCCACTCCGTTATCTGCAAGTATATTTATTGCTTACCCTGGCTTCCTATAGCCACAAAACAAAAGCTCAGCTCGCCTCTGCCCACTAGAAAAGAGTGGGGTGATCCAGTAGGGTTCTCTGTGGTCTGCTAAAACCAGTCCACAGAGAAGCTACATGCAGATTATGGAGAAAGAGGACTTTCCAACTGATACATTACGTTTTCTGAATCAATAATGACTTACTGTTCAAGTCTAAGATTCATAATAAAACTTGGAAGCTGAGCTTGTACCAAAGCTTTAATTTTTACTAACAAGGTGGAGCGATGAATAGATGAGTTTAGATCTCTATGATTTCCACAAATGAACAAATCTGTTGGAGACTCGTCAATAGAATGACTGGGTGCTCTGAATAAGACAATGTGCCTTTGTCTGACTAATGTATTGGATTTGTAGGAGTAGAGCTGTCAGTTTCAATGCAGACTTGATATAATGAATCTTATCCCGGCGACGATCAAATCAGAATCTGTGAAAGGTCACCGCCTAATTTGTCAAACAGTTACGAGCAGATTGATTTGTGGGCTTTGACAATCCCCGGTAAATCTGCACATTTCTGAAATGAAAATGGCATTTTCAAATGTTCTCCGTGGTTGGAGAAAAGTGAATGGAGGGGCTTTATTGTACTTCAGCTTCACCATTCTCAGTGAAATGTAATTACTGTTGTGTATCCAGGAGATATTGTGATTAGCAAAGGACGTACGAGTGCCTAAAGGAGCAAGGGCCTGACTCAACATTACAATTCTTTTCCTTCTCTCCCCAAATTTGCTTATCAGCTCTCTCATGTAATTTGCCTGATCAGTTTCACTGCCTTCTATAATTAAAAGTTGGCTCAACGCTGGAGGAGGTAATTGTTACTTAGACTATACAGCAAACAAGGACTTTGCTGGAAATCATTACTAAAATTTCAGAATTAATTTTCTGATGGCTTTATAGTATCATTAGGAGGGTCTGCAGGAACGTCCTCAATTCCTTAAGAAATGGCGCTTGCCAGTGTAGACCTCAACATTATTTAAATACATACATTTTCTATTAAATAATAAATGTGATTGATTAATTATTACCTTACATATTGCTATTGTGTGAGCAAACATTTGCTCATTTACACATGCAACAGACACAGACTAATATAAAAATTAATATAGGGTCTTGTTTCTGGCCACCTGTTAAATGTAAGTGGAACATTCACTCTTCTTCTAGCTGTGTTCACCAGCTAGTTGCTAACTTTGTTTGTATGTTTGGTGCTGGGCAGTTGGCATATAGTGGATTTGAAAAAGCTGTAGCCATTTGCCATATCAAATGTATGTAAAATTTACTATGGCAGCCAAAAAGCTATTTTGTCGGACTCATACTGCTATGGTTGGAGACTGGCTTTTCAGAATATAGTCAATGGGAGTCAAAAACTTACCCAGCAGAAATGTTGGATGGATAGATGGTAATAGTATCGGAACTGCAACACCTGTGCATCAATTTTGTACAATCTAAATATTCTTCCACACAACTACATTATGGCTTCCAACAGTCAAAAAGACAATTTGTTGTACCCTGACTACAAACCCTCTTCTTCTCCCTCTTCTGGCAGTGAGAGTAATGACACAAACACAGTCGACGTACTTATGACACCATAGGCTCCGACATACTTCTAGTTGTTGTAACCTGTAGCCCACACTAAAGCCTACTCTGTCGCTACGGTGTGTTGAGATAGAAAGGGAATAAAAATTCAAGTCAATGGACAGAGGCAAATAATCGCGCAAGTTCAAAATATTCAACTGCAGCAAAAAAAAAGTTGGTGGGTCACGGGGCTGTGAAGAGTATTGTGTGGTGAGGACCGAGCTGAGCGGAGGGGCACAGCTGAAGCCCAGCAACTGAGAGCTGGTTAGCTTTAGAAGAGAGAGCCGGGAGCACAGCCAGACCTTCTGGAGGAGTACACACCCACAGTCACATCATCTGTAGCTGTCCTCACTATCTGTCATGTCTGTTCTCTGCTCTGCAATCTAGGGTCAATCTTCACAGTGTGGCGCACTTCGTTCTCCCTCCATCCAACATCGTTTAAGATAGCACCTCTCCAACATGTTTGTGCAGCTTTCTTTCCAGTCTTCCACCGTTCCATCCAATCATCCCCATCCCTTTAAGCAGGGATTCAATGGCAGGCCCGTTTTTTACACTGATGCTTGGAATTAGGACTTCTGTTGTGAGCTGGAGGCAAGAGCTAACTGGAGCAAGCAGAGAACAGCCCATCAACATAGCACAGTGTGATTGTTCTAAGGACCTCTTACACTAGCCTCTATGATGTCTGCATGTGATGGGTCCAAATGACAGACCTCAAGATATCCATGTGTCTTGTACTGCTTGTTCACTCCACAGTGGCTTGGGGTTGTTTGGACATTGTTTTGTTAAATCTGTACTTCTTCAGTATGTAAGACTTTACTCCCACAAAGGATGCTCTGTTATACGTTATTTTAAAAGAAAATCATTGTCTTTAAAGTTACACTAATCAATATTTTTAAATAAAAATGATTCAAGTCAATATGTGCAACTTGAAAGGACTCATATGGACAAACTACAGTTCCCCTCAGCTCTACAGATATTTTTAGCTTCCTTTAGCAATTTGTTTCTTTTTCTTCATCACAAATTTCACTTTTAGTTTTGTTAGATGGCAAAACTAAAAAACAAAATGTTCTTGAAAGTAGTGTGCATGCCATCCCATGAGATTACGTTGGGTAAACAGGTAACCTGTGACTGGTTCCAGTCCCTAGGTGGGCACTCCCCTAGCGCCTAAAATGACAGACTGGCAGCACTGTAGCTGTAGCCCTACCATTAACCCATTAACTTAGATACATTTTTACCTCCTTAATAACTTCGCGAGGAACAAACAGCACAACTAAATCAAAACTGAAGTTGCTTCATGTCTGCTGAGTATGGAAACAGTTTGCAAACACAATCGCACTAACAACTTTACAGTGTGGTTATATGTCAGTGTTTACAGTCCCCAAGTGGCCAGACCTTGAAAGGCGCCCTGGATTTTCTTGTAAACAAATAAAGTTATTTACTTATTTACACAATGTGATTCTGACCAAAACACAAATGTCTGTATTCTTGAGGCCGAACATGTTGAATGCATTTTCTTCCTCATGAAATTTGCAAAGCGCACTGTGCTAACATCAGTTTTTGTGGTCTTCATATTTATCTTTGCTGCCAGAAAAGTGTATTACATTGCAGCATACTTGGACATGAGCATGCATGTCTGTGCATAACATACAAACAAAACAAGGGACCCACTCATTAAAACACCGGTCCAGAGTGCCACTAGTTTCCAACAGCTGGACTGGGGGCCTTTCATTTGTGAAATAACTTCTATGAATGATATGGGAAGCACCGCGATGGATAATTTACCCAAATATTACAGTTAGGTCAAAATAAGATTAATTTATTGACTTCAATATAGCCACCTAAAAAATATAAATTACAAATTCAAATGGTCAAATAAATAATATAAAAAGTAAATGTCTAAAACATCCTACTAAACAAGATGATTATGAATGTAGATGTGAACTAGATTTTTGTTGTATAATTCAACAAATCAGTGTCACCATGATAAATATTCTCATTTCACCGCTTGTTTTAAATGTGTTTCAAACTGCAGAAGGTTTATAATAAGCTTTTATAAATTAGAAACAGGAACGAAAACATGTGCCGGCAAACCACAAACAGTCTGTGAGAGGTAGATAATGAACCAAATTAGTCCAATTACGTTAATTATTTTGACTCATTATCCAAATTAAATGATGTCATTGAAAGGTTTCTCTCCACTGCAGTCAATTAGTAACTCTTCATCTCAAGCTGTTGGACCCTCTTAACTTTCTCCAAACGCCATCTAATCATCTCAGTGATAAAGGCAGCTCTAATCATGGGATTTTCAATGGTGTCTGGCTGACATGCCTTCTTTTTAATTTGGGATAATTTCCAACCAAAATAACATGCAAGGACCTCTTAGCAAGTGATTACAAGAGATGGGGCCGATGTTCAGCGAGAGGTTTACCGCGGGAGTCTTATTCCAATTGTATCTCCATTACTGCTCAGATGCTCTCAATGTCCATGAAAAGAGACAGATAATATTAGTAAGTGAAGAAAAGAGGACGCTTTGCCTTCACAGGAAACCTTCAATTAGCTCACATCTCAGACAACCTGCACTGAATAACAATTTCAAGCTTGCAGGTGTTTGAAACAATTCAATAGGAAGACAACAGTGATGAAAAATGACAAAATGCTGAGGGTTGAAAGAAATATCTTACCTGCAGCTTTAATCAAATTCACAAAAAAAAAAAATCTAATTTATGTCTTTTTTTTTCTCAGGCAGCTGTTTCCTCTAACAGAAAGCCAGTGGATAACATATTCAACTTGAAATACCATGACATTATACCTTCATGCAAGGTCTATTTATTGCAACCCAATGTCAATACTCTTCTCATTTTTTCTCCTTAACCCCTGGTGTCCGTCACTGCTGCCACAGCGCATTTCTAAATATGTGTTAAATCCATTGGCTGTGCTTTTGTGTAGTGGCAGACGCTTCCATCCCAGTATGTTGGCGTCTGGCCGTCTGACAGTTGGAGTTGTTTCACTGCATAGATCTCATTACTTAAAATCCTCCGCTCTGAAACAGTAGGTCAGGGATCAGCAAATCCTCACTTCTGGCCAGGCTTATGATTCCATTCTGATGCAATTTTCCAACTCCAGTTCCATGATTATCACACTCCTGCCCGCCAATTTGATATCTCATCTGTCTAACTTCAGACACGTTCCCTGCAGCTTCAAATTCCGCCAAGCTCCGGCACTGACAAAGCATTCCGCGGGCTGCTTTTCCAAAACAATTTTTTCAGCTTGCTTTTCTCTTGTTGCTGTTGGCATGCACACTCTGGACAAAGATTGTACATCTCAAAAGCTGACCTTTTTTTTTTTGTTTGTTTGTTTCATGAGAGAAATCTGTTCCCACCTACATCTTGCCCCAAAAATATGTGGAAATCAGTGGTCAACTCCGCAAAAAATCCTCTGTTCCTGACTGTTATGTGTGTCATTGTTTGCCATTTTAAATCTATTCTATTTCAGTCCTCCAAAAAATAATCCATTTGATAGATGTTATAAAAAAATAAATAAATAAATAAATGTAATATGCACTTGAGTCTGGGGGTGTATATTAATTGTGGTTTTGTGTCAAAAGTCATGCTTTAAATAAATTTCTTTAATACCAAAGTTCTTGGTCATTTTAGGGAAACTTTGTAAATGAAATATTAAATAAGAACTAGTTTCTGACTGACGCAGTTGTCATTTTCATGCCCAGCGCCCACGATGTGTAAGTAGCGAAGGTACTAGCACCCATCTGTGCGCCCATGGAAGTGTTGGTCTTAAAATCAGGTGTGGTCATGGCACATTGTTGGTGCATTGCTATCTTGAGGCAGGAGAAAGCGATTGCGCCATTGACGTGGTCTAACGCCCATGGCACAGTGTTTTTCCTGCTATTAAAAGGGCACATTATTTAGATAGCAAGATGCGCCTACATACGCGGCTTCACAACGCGTGTACACTCTGCTTGTTACACACTGATGCACGGATTGAGAGGCTCAGAGAGGCTGCTTTCAGTAACTTTAGTTTCCATGTGCGCTGAAGTAATGTCACTGCAGCAAATATCGGAAGGAAACCCGAGGAAACAGAGTTAAACTTCAAGCTTTACTCCAAACAGTTTTACTGAACCTGGACTGTGAAAAATACAAAGTACAGCTGAAAAATTTTACCTACTAGGAGCAATAAAACAAAGCAAATCACCAAAATCAGTAGGATTTATCCTCTGGGTACCATAAATAGCTGTACAAAAAAGAAGATCATTCAGGGGTTAAAAAGGTAATTATACTCTGTGCACACAGCCAAACAAGCACACATGGTATCCCCAACAAAATCTAATGCAAATCCTGGAAGCGTTTCCCCCAATTCCATAATGCTGTCAGAAAAATAACATCAGAAGACCCATAATGAGGTGTCCTGGCGGTGAAAAATGCCCCAGGAGTTTGAGAAACAGGTGGCAAATCTGATTACAGCGGTGTCAAGGTGGAGGGAATCTGTATCAGCTTAAAGCACTGCACATGTGATTTATAGTGGACTGTACAATGCACTGATCCAGCATCAGTTAGAAGCTCTAAGCTAACGTCCAGAGTTGTCCTCAAAAATATACTTGGTCACTTTTTGCCCTTCCTGGTTCCACTCCCTCTGAGTCGAGGAAAAGTAACAGAGAACTGAATCGATGATAAAGAGCAGCAAAAATAGGCTAAAGAAATACTTTGAAACATAAAATTTAGGCTTTAGATCCCTCGAACATACATGAGTTTGAGCTGAAGTCTATCATCAGTAGAAGAAGTTAGAATTGCAGCGTTCATAAATGCAACTTTAATGTTGCCTATTATTCCCTGCACCTGATTCCCTTTGATGCAGCCTTTCCCGGGGACCTTTAAAGGAAGCTGCTTAGTGAGAGCCAAAAAGATTCCGGGGTGCATAATGTCCCAACTCTTCTTATCAGGGTCTGACACGCTGGCTGACAATATTTCCATAACAAGCCGGAGTGCATTTTCATCGCGAGCAGATTTGTTGGTGTCAGCAAAACAAAATATGGCTGGAACAACATGCAAACCCCTGATCTCAAACCATTAAAGGAAAGAAAGAAAGGAGTCTGATACAAGAAGACGCAGCCTTTGAAATTCCATTTGTTATGTATTTGATGCTAATATGTATTGCTAACTCCTCAACAGTGAGGGCACAGAAAACATGCTCTAAATGTTCTAACCACACTGGGTGTTTCATTACTGTATCAGACAAACAACCTGTAATTGCTGTCACGAGCTCGCATTTGGGGGAAATGTAGGGCATTAACAGATGCACCTGCCCACCGATTTAGGGGTGTCCAAAAATGAAAAGGGAAGCCTTTTCCCCTGTGTGTGCCGGGTGAGACATGACTCGGAGTCGTGCCAGCCACTTGCAAATGCGGTCTGAGTCCCTCAATAGCAATCCTTTAAGCTGCTATCAGCACAAATAGAACAGAAAGACTCTGCTTTACATTTTCATTGATGGATTAACTTTTCTTGTGATTAAAAAAATGCTCTTCCAAAGAGGGATGCCTCTCTGCGGCCATTAGGCTGTATCTTGATTTTTGCACACCACCACCACCACCACCCGCAGCCCACGCCATTACTGTCAGCAAATCTATGAAATCCGCGAGCAGTGCTTCACGCCAGGGCTCTGCTTCTACCGACAGTCCCGAGTGGACGGACGCTGCCAACACGGTAGCTGATGCTTCCAATCCTTTAAAGGGTCCGGTGTTGTATTCGGAAGGCTGTTCCACATTCGCAGCCTAAACCTTTAAATACAGAAATCATTTATCTGATGTCGTCTGTTCTTCACAATTAGCAGGGGTTGGACTGTGTTTATTATTCCCCAAAGTGCACAAACAGCTCACACCAGGGCGCTTTGTGTTTATATAAGAGGGGGTGAATTTCCAGAGAAAGGGTGAAGCATTTAATATATGTGTAATATATGCAGCCCATTTTATAGTAATCTGGGGATGTCAGGTGATAGCTTGGACCAGAAAATTGCAGGTGTAAGCAGAACATGTGCAAACTGAACGTGGCCAAGCTGGCCTTTAATTCCATGCTGATCACCTAAGATCACCCTGCATGCTTTGACATGAACTAAAAAGGAACATGAATGCAAAGAGAATCAAAGTGATGCAACGAATACATTTTCAATTCGTTATGTGCAGGAATCACACGCAGTTCAGACTCTAAAGTCTTTTTGAAAGGTGAAAATAATCAGCAAGCAATCTCAAACAACTGAAACAATCATTAAGGTCAAGCAGCATTATGTTGCAGAAGTTTTGGGCCCTTTCCCCTCTAATCAGATTTATTACCTGCATATTATTGCTCATGAATTAAACATTGCACTACATTTGGAGGCAATTTTATCAATTTAGGGATTACGGCTCAGTTAAAATTCTCTATGTGATCCCATAAAACAGCCACCTTTTAGAGGCATTGCACAGGCAAGGGAGAGACTGCAGATGCGGCCTGTCTGTCACTTTAAAATAAATGTATAATAAAGATGAATGGCTTGCATAAAAGGAAAGCATGGAGGCAAAACTGCAGCTTTAGAATAGCGGCATATCATAATGACACAAGTGTTTTTCGACACGTGGCATCACAGCACCCGAGATGGCGCTGCAGCGCTGCAGCCTCATCGCGGCTCCCCAACAATCAAGAGGAATCAAAGAGGTGATTATTGAGGAATAAGTTCACTTGTGCTTTGTGCGATCATTTAGTCCCATACGCTCCAAATGCTGGAATTACAGCAATTATCAAGTAAATAGCAAGGGAAGAAAAAAAAGAAAAAAAGAAATAGTAAATCTCATCAGTTCAAGCAGAGACATCTCATCGGGGGCCAACATCGCAGCCGCTGATCTCCATACAACAGCTGGCACGGGCGCTATAACCGGGTCACCGTGGCTGATGCTCCTCACATTAACTTTCAACTTATGGATGGTGTGGCTCTTCTCCAGCTATATCTTCAGCCTCACCACTATGACTGCCAAGGTCAGATCTGATGAAAACATGATGAAGCAGCAGTTTATCTTTCCACCTTTTTCCCCTCTTCCCTTCCCTCTCTCTCTCTCAATCTGACTCCCCATCTTTATGTCTCTCTCTCCTGGCACAGAGGGGCACCGCGGAGTTTTTAATTACAAGAAGAACCGCGGAGTTAATTGAACATAGCGCAGGCCCTAATTTCACTTTACGCAAATCAAGATGTTAGTTATGTAAATTCCGTCCTGTCCCACTGGGGGGGACTGCAGACTTCTGCCAGACACCAAAGTCGTTCTCTCCCCACTGGCACAGAGCTGCTGTCTCTGCAACCTACCTGAAGGGCTTTTTGATTAGAATCTTCCCATAAAGACACTTCATACACTCATGATTTCCACCAGGACAGCACAGATCTATACAATTTTAAAATGAGAGCGCGTTCAGATATAGCACACCGCCACCGAGCAATCCTCTTGATTCTAATAAAAGAAAATCTACATTTGGATCTGGTGGCAGATAATCATGCTGATTAAGTGATGGCAGCCATGTTTTTGGAGAAGACCTAAATCTTTTCTTGGCCAGCTTTGGCTCAAAGGGCAGGACATTTTTTTAAGCGGTGGTCAGTATTTCAATTAAATTTTCTTTAAATTGTATTTAATTACTTTAAAATATTTTGCAATTTTTATTATTTTTATTCAGAAATTAGACACATTTTTATGGCCAGGTTCAAAATATTTAGCCGAATCACAGTCTTCAGTCTTTCCCTTCTACTATTTTGTCCTGTCGTTCTCTGTTGCAAGTGTTTTGTCTCTTTTGCACTGGTCACTGCACTTATATTTATCTTCATTATTAGGCATCTGCTAAATACCCAGCCTTCTTGTCATTTAAATGAACCAGTGCATCACTGTTTCCATTTCAGTTGGCTGTTCACTCGCTCAGACTGACAGAGGCCTCCCAGCGTGCACCGCTGAATGTGCAGCCTCCCACCTCCAAGATATCAAGGTATTGTCCACTTCAAATCTATGACGTTGGAAATTAGCTCATTTTGTCCATGTAGGGGGGTTAAGGTCAGACCATTATGAGGCCACTAAAAGCCTCAAATGTGATCATATCAGTTTGTAAAGACTATATTTTTTTTGTATTTTTACAAAATGCTTACATACCAGTATTTTGTATTTTATTTTGATACATCTGATAAGCAAGGATTCACAATTCATGACAAGATACTTTTTGTTGTTTTTGCGCCAATCTTTGCAGAATTGACACGCGTCTCTCTCACATGAAGTTGGCTGCAATCGCATAATGCATTCCAGACTTCTCTCAAATCTAATCTAAATCTAAAATAAAGTAGTTGAAGGTCTTACTTTTTTTTTTTTTTATATGCTCGACAGGCTCATCCAAAATTCAAACCTTTTGTGTATGAATCAAACTGTTTTGCAAGAGGTTTGCATGTACCTGCTACAGCGAAGTGTTTTTAATATAGGAGCTGTTGTCACTGTTGTCAATGTGGATTTGTGTTGATTTTGACAGATGATGTTGCGATGATCAGATAATTATTTTTTCACTGCAGCGCCGGAGCTTGGTAATGAATGCATGTAGTGTTAAAAAAAAAAAAAATACAAACTTGTTGAGTTGTTTGACAACAGAAAGAGAAAAATGCTAATGAGGACAATGTTGTAAATTCGGCTGAATTAAAACACAGTACTGGTGGCCACAGAGAGCAGAAGGGGACTGAACAAAGGTGTAAAAAGGTGTGTGTGTGTGTGTGTGTGTGTGTGTGTGTGTAGCGTTGGCAGAGGAAATAACAGATTTGTCACCACTGTAGGCATTCTCTATCTGTTCCGGTGAGATTTAACCCTTTGCTCAAAATCTGGCATTCACATGCTTTAACTATACATTCTGAAAACTGACAGCTGCAGAGAACCTTAACACCGCTGCGTGCTATGGGGCATTTTAATGAGCTCACATAGCTTAGAAGGAATCCTTTACTGCTGACAAGCTGTTAACGGTAGCCCGTGTCTTAAAGCTCTTTCCAATATGCCAAGGACTTCTGGGAACACAGTGAGCCACTGAAATCTCTGATCCGATTTGGAAACAATGTGGCACCATTAAATTCATCGGAACCTGAACCTGATCATAACTAGGGATAATGTCTGTTGGTTTGATTTGATTTTAAAGCAATGATGAGGTCTGGAGGAGAAAGCCGTGTGGAATGCAACGCTATTGAGCTGTGAAAGGGGAGGAAGCTCCATACGTATTGATTGAATTTAGCTCCTCTCTCAGGGGGTGATTGGGAAGAGGTGTCCAGATTTTTTGTTAGAAGTCCCATGATGCCGAGCGCAACCGCTCTACCGTTTGGTTCATTCTGTTTGCGCTCTGGGCCTCACAGGAAATCTGATATAGCAGCAGGGATGGTTGAAAACAAAAGAAAATGTTCTGTCTGTCTCTCCCCCGTTTCTCCACCTGGGTCTTATCTTAAACACCTTGAGGAGGATGGAGGAACTGGTTAGCTGGATGCTGTCAGGAGCGCTCCATACTCAACACAACATGAGGCTGTATTACACAGCTGGGGCTTTTACATTTTTCATGCACTGCGGCGAAATAGCCTCAAAAAAGAGAAGTTCTCCAATTCTATAAATATGGAGAGCTGCCTAAAGAAAAGATGTAGCGCTTGAAAAAGTAATGCCAGTTTTTTGTTGTTGTTTTTTAATCTCCGCTCTGTTGTGGAGACATCTTGAAAGAGCTTGGGTGAAACAAAGATTCAAAAGAATGAACAAACTTCTTGTTTAAGGTGTAAGAGTAACATTCATCCATTTTCACCAGTTTAGTTCAATCCTCTGTGACCTGACCACAAATCAGCTCTCAGCTCAGCAGGGTGCTTCTGAAAGCCCCGAGAACTCAATGAGACAGCATGAGGCCCTGCGATTTGCCACAAGAAGCGCCTTTACAAATACATCCAACAGACATGGCGACCTCTCTTCCACGCTGGGCCAGACTGCGGCCTATTTCGCCACTGCGGCGTCTCGGCATAAGTGAATGATACGTAGTGTTCCTCTGCGGGATCCACTGCCAAAGCCCTCATGGTGAGGACTGCTTGCATCAGTTTCCAAGATAAGACAGCAAGCAAGAGACTCAGGGAGGGTAAAGTCAAAGGCGAGAGCAGAGCGCTTACTTAAATGTCATACTGTCTTTTTCATTTGCATGTGGGAAGCGACAGGACCAGAGGAGAATGCCAAGTCTCGCTTGACGGGAGGAGAATATGGATCTCTCGGAAGACAGCAAGTTGAATGAGCTATAAGATGTAAACATCAACGTTTATTTCAAGAAAGTCAAGTCTCTGATGCTGATCACTGAAAGCATAAGGATGGCTTCTTTGCAGGTGCTTCGTGCAGCTGAACATTTTCTTGAGTCTCAAGTCTTGAGTTTTGAGTCAGTAAGTAGCACATCATCTCGGAGAACATTTCAAATACAGCGCTTAAAATCAAGTGGGTATTACTTCTTTTTCCACATCTGCCATTCATGTTTCAGTCAAATCGGTCGGCCCAGAAACGATCTCCCCCGTGCTCTCCAAAACTCTGTGGTTTTTGTAATAATTACAAGTGCTAAAATCAGAGCAAACAGAGCCAAGTATCACAGGTAGGAGAAGCAAAATGATGCATGTGTGCTCTGGGAATGAGGAGTAAAGGCTTGGCACAGCACAGGCCCAGTGATGACAAAAAAAAAAAGGAAAAGCCATCTCTGCATCTTCATTCCTGTCCTCCGCTTGGTTTCTCTTTTTTTCCCCCTCTCATGCCTACAGAGACTAATTATTTTACCCATTCCTAGTCCTCTATATTTATCAGAAGAGCACTGCAGCAACTGAGTGGCAGGGTGAAAGACAGATGCCGTGTTTTTCCGCTTGACTTAACTTACTCTCAACCAGGTCTTTTTCTTCTTTTCCTTTTTCGTATGCTGCCTCGGGTTTGTTTGTGTTGCTTTCAGCTGTCATCTGTTTTTACGGGGGCAGAAAGAGAGTTTGAATGCACAGGAACTATCGCATAAGTAGAACCGTTATAGAAGGGGTCAAAGGATCGTGTCGCTTATTTGCTGGTCTTTTACATCATTCGTACACGCAGAAGCCTCATCACTTCACTACTGCAGGAGAACTGCAGAAACTAAAGTCAATGATGATAAACTATACTCCCAGGAGTGGTAAAAAGTGGTTTTTTCCCCCCAAGCATGCTGTCAACACTTCTCCCAGAAACACGATGAGCCTCAAGCACACTAACATTTGACTTATTCAAATTTGCTAGACTTGGGCGGATTGCGGACGCAAGACATATGTGTTTTCGTTTTTGTGAGAAGCACATCTCTGGCTAACATGGGAGACTAATTTGCACACGGGCTCGCACACAGTTTCATGGTAATGATTGATAATGTTTTATTAATGCAAAATATCCTCTGCCAAGGATCTAAACAAATTGTGGCAATTTAGTCCTTCCATTGTGTGGTATTAATCATTTCCACCAAGTGAAGATCATGCGTCAATGCCATTCTCCTCCAAAAGAGGTTCATAGGTGCAGAGGAAGCAGCTGCACAGTTTTGTCAGAAGAAAATCAATTTTTTGTTTTCTCTCCAACATTTTCTGAATTGTTTATGTGCTAAATGATTTACCTGGAGGGTAAGGCTTTGATTTTTTGACACTTGTTATGTATGCGATAAATGATTTCTGAACACAGAATTTTACATAGAGAATAGACCAAATGTTGGCGTATGGGTATTTGCAGGGCACACTGCATTTTTTTTTCCTGATCAAAAGGCTTTTTTTCATGTATTTTGACATGTAAACTATTTAATATTGGAAGTGTCCATTTCTAAACATGGTCATATTTTTTCTTATGTTATGTATGCGTTTAATTTTTCTGATCACTTTGATTTCAATTAGTTATTTGATGCTGTAAAAAAGGGGTGAAACATCATGACTGACAGCTGAGCTCCACCGCCTGATCACTACTGCACAGACTCAGGCTCCAAATGACGCCACCAGCTCATGGGCGTTGCCATCTTGCACTGGTAACAATGCTTGTATCCGGGATTTTGGCTTGATTTTTGTACAATGGGAGGAAGTGGAGACGCGTCGTCCATCTTTATTTATGTCAATGATTGAGAGACCCGGAAGTTACATACTGTCCTTTTAAAACAAAACAAAATAAGGAATGGAGATCTAATATTATTGTGTCAACTTAATTTTCAACACAAACTATAAAACAGTTAAAATCATAGCTTTGGCCACCCCATTTAGCTAAGTCGCTAAAGAGCTTGTAGGTCTACGTTCACATAGTTTACTCTAAAGACACTTTCTACCATCAACTGTCTCCAAACCATTCCTATTTTGTGAAGCAGTTTATACTCGAAGGAGATTAAATAAAAGTAAATGGTGCAAAACTAAGCTAAGCTAATGAGCTACAATAGCTTCCTCCGTTTTGGACTCACCAGCTCCCCATTCAGGAAGTATTTTTGAGAAGGCTTGCTATTGGTGCCTTTGGTCATGTTTGAAACCAATAGCCACAGGCATTTTATTGAAGTTTCCCCTTTTTAAATGCTGGTGTGACCGGGCCTCCAAACACCAACTCCACGGACGCACCAAAGGAAAAAGGTTTCATGACTGTATGATGAAGCAATCTTTTGAGTCAACCTAATGTTTCACATTCTGAATACACATTTTTCTGTATGTTAATAAAAGCTAAAAAATAAAATAAAAATGTTGCTGATGTTTGTGTAGAAAATTCTTGGCTGGCAGTCACCTGTGAATGATGCCTGCCAGCCTGACCTTCACAAGTCTCCCTGCACATTCAGCTGGAGGAGGAGGAAGAATGTGTCGTCCAGCTGCCAGTTCAGGGAGATCAATCACTCACGACAGGTCATTGTTCTTCTCAGTGGTTAAAAGGACAGAGGTCTATCCCTGAAGTAAAGGAAGGTGCTTCTGGCTGCCAGCCGGAGCCCCATGGCCCTGAATTAATTATAAAGGTGCAGGGCAGGTGCAGATGGAGGGACACTGACATTTGAGTATTTGTTAGTAAAATTACATTTCAGACATTCTGAAACCTCATATGGTTTCAAATGGTTCATATGGTTTTATTTCACATTTGTGCTGATAGAAGTTTTTTTCTTTTTAGAAAAGCTGGTCTCTGTATTGAGGAGACCATCTCTGAAGATGAAAGTGGATAACTTCAAAAAACTGTCACAATATCTAAAAAAAAAAAAAAGCGAGCATTATTGACATATTGAGGTGGCAGCATTAACCTGGCAACCCATAAACACCATAGGCCTACTTTCTGAGTCCGTCCTGCCTCTCTTTCATCCAGCAGCACTTCCATTATGTTAAAATGGTGCATTGGTGAGAACCAAGCCCCCAGGAGGTGCTTTAGCTTTGAAGCCAATTTGAGCAGCCAAACTGTTTAATTACAACTTCAGGTGATGCAAAAGGGTCCATAAAGACTTTTTTCCCCCCCATAAGCTTATTTTGTGAAATAAGCAGCTGTAAAATGGTGGATACACTTTTTAAGCTTCACAATCCAAAATGATTCAGAATTTCATCCATTCGGTCTGATAGCATTTGAAAAGACTCGAGAGTCGCATCATTGAAAGAGTCGCATCATTGAATCATTTTATTCCCATTCAAGTTAGCAGAGAGCTAAACTGGAAGTTAGCGGCTCGGCTGGCGGAAGTCACTCATGTGCATGAACAATTTGGATACTATGCAGAAGGTCCGGGCAATTTTACACGCAGTTAGTCAAACTTTTTTGGCTTCATGTGCCACTGAGCAGCTTTCATAGGAATCTACAGGTCCCCGCCTCCGACGCTGTACCTAGATTTCCCGTATACATCCATGGCGAGAACCACAGTTTTAGTAGGGGTATCTTTCTGCATCAGCCACTAGGGGCAGCAATGAGCCCAATGCAGTACAAAGGTAATATCTATGTTTTATCAGAAGCGTATGGTGTATGGTGTACAGCAGACCCGGGCATTGTACGGCCCCCGGGCCACATCCGGCCCTTTGGCCGTCCCTGACCGGCCCGCGCGAGGTCAATGGGA
>JBBPCS010037396.1:0-21119 GCA_037974645.1 Hollardia meadi
TGATTGTTCTTGTTAATCTTGAGCATCCTTAATTCTGTGAGCCAGGTGTATTAAAAGTGTGTACTGTAAACTTGAAAGAGACAGAGAACACTTTTACAGAATTTGTGAACAAAGGCCAGTTTGTGAAGGTCTTAATTTTAGTTGATTAATAAATAATCAAACTCATTGCATTGAATAGCATCATTCCTTTGCATCGTCCAATCACATTGTATCGCATCGGTAGTTGCTGCATATGTATCTTTAATGCATCGGATTGTTGACAGTGTATCGAGATACGTATCGTATCGGCCTCACACCAGAGATGCCCAACCCTAATATACAGATATGGTTTTGCCAGTTTTGCATAGAACTTGTCTGGCCTACACAGAGCCCTGACCCCCACTCCTTGCAACACCTTTACGATGAACTGGAACGCTGCCAGGCCTATTGTCCAACATCATTGGCCTTGTTGCTGAATGGGAGCAAATCCCTGCAGTCAGGTTTCCAAATCTTGTAGAAATGATTCCCAAAAGAGTTGTAACAACCTTTGAAATGACATGTTCAATAAATCACACATGGATGAACTGGGATGAAATATAGGAGTGTCTACATACTTTTGGCCATATAGTGTGGGTATTTATAAAAGCACTCTTGAACTTCAAAAGCGGGATGTTAATTATAGCTAAGAATGTACTGAATCCTAAAATCTTACTGTGTCCGCTAAATTTTTCCTTTCTTTGCCTCGTCCTTGCCCCTCTCTCTCTCGCCTTGATTGCATTGCCCTCCCTCTGTCCCACTTTTTTTCTTTCCTTTTGAAACAGACATCCTCCACCACTTTGATCCTGCATTTGAAGCCTTTGTGTTCTTCCACTTAAACCAGCGGCTCTCTGAAACCTGGCTCTTTTAAAGTGATGCTCTCAATTCCACTAAGAAAAAACGTGTGCTCACCTCCTTCATCCAGAGGGAGGTGGAAAGGTCAACAATAGCAACAAACGGCACCCCAAGAAATGGTGGAGACCCTCTGTTTTTGTCAAGGGCACTTCAGTATGAGGAAATATGCACCAGCATTTTTTAAACTTGGACTTTCCTCTCGAAGGATGACATTTCCTTACACCGCTCAATAGGCGGTGAATTTCTAGAAGAAAAAAACTACAAAGTTTTCATGTGAGTAAATCTCCTCTTTTTGTGATTATGTTTTCAATATGGTCGAAATGTCAAAATGACAAAAAAACAACAACAACATATTCTTACTTTGATATCTGTCTCACAGATTTCTCTCCTGCATGCGCTGTATATAAGCCGCTATATGCATGACTGGAGACCACTAGTCTCCACAAAGTGATAAACTGTTTCAGACAGTGAATATTCTCATATTTTAAAAATAATCTATCCCTCAAGTCCCAAGATGAGACTAATGTTTACCAATGAATGGTAACTTTTATAACATTATCTTGGACAATGTTGACACTGCTAGGGTTTGATATAGCCGATGGCCCGGGACCAGTAAAAGTTTAAGACAAGCTGATTGGCCAGTCACTGGTGCCTCCGTCTGATTACGAAAAGACAAGAGACAAGTTAAAGTTCAGAATTATTGTAAATCTGCTCATGCATTATAGTGTACAGACCCAAAAGCTGATGGATATCCTCTCATATAGCAGTCTAGCTGACCTACTTGTGAAAAACTAGCCATGTAACGTGCTGTGTTAAGCTAAACAGCTATGGTTAGCTTTGGTTAATATTGAAATTTGAAAATACCAACATGATCATACAGGCACTTAGCAGTTAAATATTCCACTAAGATTTGTTTTCAGCAAGGAAATACATCTTTTATTTTTAATGTTAGTCAATCCAATAGATATAAACTGACAATTTGTCAAAACATTTTATGGTGCACAACAGGAGTGTTGCAGGGACTTTGTGTACTGTAGCCCCCTGGAGTCTTGTTGTCACAGCTAGGTTGCCAGATTTGGTACCATCCTGCCGAGTAACCTGCTCTGTAGTTGTGAAAAGCTGCACAGACATGCAGGGTGAATGAAAATGATGCTGCGTGTCAAGAAAGAGTGACATGCTATACCTTCCCCGAAGAAGACACAGGGCCCTATTTAAACGATCTAAAGCGCACGTTCTAAAGTCTAAGGCAGAAGTGTATTTAGGGTGTGTCCATCTCCATTTTGCTAGTTAAACGGCACATAATCTGGGTGCAAAGTAGGTCAAAAGGTGTAAAGGGGTTGTATTTAGTCCCTTAATTATTCAATGGTGTGTTTGAGGTGTAACATGAATTAAACCAATCAGAGTGTCATCTCCTATTCCCTTTAAAAGCCATGTGCGTCTGCTCAGGGCACATTGCTATTTAAACAGTGGCACTCGTCTTGTTGAGGGACAGGTATGTGGTCTTTGGCCAGTGGACCCTCTGCCTCCACCATCTCCCAACCCTCTGTCCCATCAACAACTCCATTTGAGTGCATACGTATGAACAAATGCACCGATCTTTAACTGAGGAGGAGGAGGAGCTGCTGCGTGTCGCTGTGTGTTATAGAGCGGGTTGCAGTCAATAGATTGGGTTATAAAATTATCATTCTGATTAACAGATGATGAGATGCAGATGGGTGAAGTAATGCATCATTAACAAGAAAAATATTAAGTGCATTACCTGCAGTGATCCCACAGAAGCAGATCAATACGTGTCTCTCCATGAAGAGACTAGTGCGCATTTACACACAGCAGCTGAAATTAATTGACGATTTAAATCTCCCAATCTCCTGCCATTGACCTTTGACCAGATTCTTTTTGGTCAATGGCGCAATCACTTTCTCCTGCCTCAAGATAGCAATGCAGCAACAATGCGCCTGACCAAACCTCATTTTAAGGCCAACACGCCCAATGGCCGCACATATGGGTGCAAGTATATTTGCTACACAACGTGGGGACAAGATGGAGCCCACAGTGTCGTTTTTACATTACTGTTTGTAAGTCAGCTTTAGACTTGTTGGTAGGCATATTTTAGAAATTTAGACAGAGACAGGCTAGCCATTTCTGCCTGCTTCCAGTCTTAATGCTAAGCTAGGCCAACAATATCTTGACCCCATCTTCACTGAACATGAGATTAGCATCTATCTTCTCACGTTCTCCGCAAGAAAGCAGATGTGCATTTTCTAAAATGTTGAACGATCCCATTGATTTGGTTTTAAGAGGGACATGACATGAGTGAATATACTGGCCAATCACAGACCTCTGAAGAAGCACAGTAGACTCTTTGAGCACAGGTTAACTGTGTACAGCAGGCAAATTTAAAGCAGACTCTAACAGTTGCCACAGCTTTGTGCCTGAGGGAATACCATGACAAAGAGCCACATTTCTTTCTTCCCTGTTGATGAATATGAATCCATCCAACAGTCCTAATGGCTGCCCCATACTTACAGTGGGCTTTTGATTACGATGATGTCAGTTATATCCTGAAGTATGCAAATGTTTTAAATATTTAGAGAGTGCAAAAATACAGGTGCTACAAACAGCTCAATAAAATAAATCCGCTTGACATCCTGTAGATTAAACTTTAATGGCTGTGAGTTAAAGAGAAAGAGATGTGGTGTGTCTTTGTCGGCGCACACTCGTGGCTCTGTGTGTCTGCTTGCGAATACGCTGGACGCCCGGTGTATTAAACTTTCATGGCCGCTTGGTTTGAGCGGGTTCTTTCTCTGGCAGCATGTGAATGAGTGCAGCGTTGTACGTATGTGTGTGTATGGGTGCGTTCCAGTGCAAAAGACAGAGGGAGCGAGGGAGCGCATGTGTGCAATTATGTATGTACGTGTGTGTGTGTGTGTGTGTGTGTGTGTGTATCCCTCTGCGTGCGTGTGCTATGAATATTTGATGTGCTGCTCAGTATTCATGAGGCTGAAAGATAGAGAGAAGCAAAGGGAAAATAAGAGATAGAGAAGTAGTGGGAAACGGGATGGTGGGAGATTTAAATCATCCGACAACAGCATATGGTTACAATAACGCTGTCGTCCTTAAATGTGATTATGGCCACAATGGTGATCTGTCTCTCCAGTGCTGTTAAAATACAGGAAATACAGGATCCAGCAAGGCAAGAGAAGTCTTTTTAACTGAGATTTTCACTAGTTTTTATCAAATGAGCATGTGACTCATTTAATTTATTTTGAGCTCCACAAGCAAAGTGCCATCTAGTTGCAGCATATGCGAGAGAAAACCTACCAGATGGATAAATAGCACCACAGGTATGATAAAAAAAATCTACATTTTTGGGGTTTAATGTATATACATTTTGGGGTTAACTGTCCCTTTAAGAGAATTTGGCTCAATGAAGAGGACATTGCAAATCGTAATTCAAATGACGCAGTAAATGTGTAAAATAAATGATGTCTCAGCATGATCTACCTAATGAATCACTGTCTCATCACACTTGACTGGTGGCTCATCATGACTTGAAATGTTATCTAAGTGAGCTTGAGTCTTCCTTATATTGTACATTAGGTTTAAACTAACTGTGGTGATATCGACATGGCTTAACTATGAAGAATGAGTAATATGTATTGTCATGCCCATAGATAAGTAAATTTTGTTTGATTCAAATAATATACACAAAAAATCATAAATTAATATAACCCCTTATGTCCTTTAAAGAATAATGCAAAATTATTATTATTGTTTTTTTTTACATAACTGTTTCTGTACCTGTTTCCTGCAGATCTCTCCTGCCTTTATTTTTCCTGACTTTAAATGGCTCACAGCAGGTTCCATCCAAGTTTGAAGTAATCAAGGCTGTTATATTATGTGTTTACAGGAATAAGAAATGATGTAGTCAAGTGAGTTTTAAGAACTCAGAACTCATTCAGTCACTGATCTCTTTGCTGAGCTGACAACATCAGGCTCTTTAATATCCACATATAGCCTTCCTCTTGGAGGGTGAATACATGCTTTCAGTTATTGTCTTCAACCACTACTCAGCAGCAGAAACCTCTCTGTGCTCCATTACTTTCCATTCATGTGCACCACACATCAAGACAGTCCTGCTTTTAGCTGCACTTTATACAATTCAGATCAACTGCAGCTGAGCTCATTTACATCTGTAGTCTTAATGACTACTACACTAAATTAAAACATGGTAGTAAAGCAAAATACCTGCACAAGTTGACTTCACTTTTAAAAATTACAGGCAAGTGATTGGCTTAAAGAGTTTGAGTAAAATTTAATATAATGCTAATAGATTGGAAGTATTTTAAGTTTAGTACAATAAAAATAACACGTTATTTATGTCTGTATGGCATCAGATTTATGTCATGAGCACGATAAAACATGCACACGAGCAAATTGTATTAATTCACACACAGATACTAGCTTCTTCTCGCATAAATCGCAGGTCTGGGCACACAAAATCAACCACTGGGAGTTGTACAGGTAGCTGCAAGCGAGAAACAAAACATAGGGAGAGGCAAAGAATGACACCTGCGTCTATGGAACTAAGTAACAAGCAGCCACCACACGTGGGAGAGTTTCTGCTTGGTGAGTGCTGGATGGGACACATGCTGTCAGTCTGTTCTCAGTGTTGGATTCTTCTTACTTGCATCAACGTGACTTTTAACAGTTTGGGGACGGAAACTTGTCAGTTTCACCGTGATGACACCCTCCTTGAGAGTGTTTTACCAGTAAGCCATGGTTTGTTTGCATGATTTGACTAGAGTCACTGTGTATTAATAGCTTAAAATGTCAAATAAAATAAATTTAATCACACAGTTACTCAACATCCTTACCAAAAATGACCTGAAGGCCTCGTCAGACAGGGCAGTGGATTTCTGTTGGTGCAGTAATCTGAAGGACAGAGAATACAGTAGCAACAATGGTCCACTTTAACTTGAGTGAGTTAGCCAATTATAAGTTGGCGAAATGCTGCAGTGCTGATGGGGGTGTGTGGTTTAGGCTAAAAATGTCTGTATTTAAATCTGTTCAACTCAAAGATGACAGTGAAAAACAATGTTGCATCATACAATGCACTAAGAATGATATCATCATAAGTAATAATTGTTTAGTTTGGGCTTACAGTCTAAGAGTCTACATCAGCCTCTTTCAACTGGGTTGCACACATAATTAAACGCATTAGAAATCCCCCCAAAATTATAGCTACAACTTATCAACTTATGAAAATATTTACCATTGATGGTAAATATCAACCATTTCTGCATGTGTTGGTCATGAAATGGATGAGCATTGTTTTTTTATTTTAAAAAAACAACACATTTTAGACTGGTGGTGACTTTCTCTTTTGCACATTTTTAAAGTGCACTGAAAAAAAAGGTAGAGAAACGCTGGTCTACATCCATGCTAACAGCTCTGTTTGGCTGTAAAATTCCTTCAAATGCCAATGTCAGCAAGCTAACATGCTCAAAATGACAATGCTAACATGCTAATGATAAGGAGGTATAATGCTCATGTTCACCATCTTAAATTAGCATGCAAGCTTGCAGATATCTGCTCATTAGCACTAAAAACAAAGATTTTATAAAACATTTTGACAAGTCAAAATTAGAGATTGTCTGAACCCAAAAAAATGGTTGTTGTGACATTTCACCCTGAACCACAAATGTCAATGTCATAGTGGCACTGGTGGAAAAACCAAGTCAGTGGGGTTCCATGAATTTTATGGCAATACATCAGATATTTTTATGAGATCAGTCTGAACCAAAGTGGTGGACCGACAGACAGACTTACTGACCGACAGACAGACAGACTCCTCAGATCCATGCAAAAAAAAAAAGTACTATAAAATTAAACACGTGGATCATATTTTTCTACTTTCTAAACAGACTTTTAATGCCTTACGAAAAAAGAAAGGCCGAGGTTAATAAAGTGTGTGATGTAACTGTCAGTGTTAATACTGATTGTGGTCGAGTTGTTCTGCTAATTAACATATTGAGACGGGCTCAAACTGAGGCACGCGTGGTGAAAGAGGTAGTTGTATTGGATTTGACCTCTCTCTGAAACAGTTAAGGACCTCTTAAAGAGTTCTGCTTTAATGTAACTGCAGCAAGTGTCACTCTCACATTAGTGCTGCTGTCTGGTTTCATTAGGCGAACAGGGAAAAAGAGCCTGAGACTCATTAAAGTGAGCTGTTCACAAAGTTTGCCAAGAAGCCCTGACTTCAGACAGCGTGAAAGACAGTAATAGCTATTTTTCTAAACATCAGCCAACATTTCACATGCTGTCATGCTCATATTTCTGTTATTCTGTTGAGTATGTGTGCCAATTCAGTCGTCATTGGTTTTGCCAAAATGCCATAGATGGGACTGCTGCCCATAAACATTATTTTCTTTTTTGATGTGGTTCTCTATGGTTTCTTAGCTGATAAATGTGTTGCATACACAATTAAACTATACAATTTTGGTGTGGCATGCTCCCGTCTGGAATCAATTAAAACAACTCAGCAACTCAACACAGACTCTGTGAAGTCACCATTGTCTCTCAAGTCCTGCTCAGTAATAAATAAGCTCCTAACTATTCTGTATTTGGAAACACCCACTATGAGGTGTAGAACCACACCCATCCCACGATCATCCATGTCTCCAGAAACATGAAAAAGTAAAGAAACAGCAGCGAAGCGACAATAAGCACAGTTAACACACACACAAGTGTTTGGGTTTGGTGTAGCTTTAACTGCTGCTGTACAACTATGTGAATAGACTGCATAAATAAATGAAACAAGCGAAATTTTAACGTTCCCCATGGGGTGATTGAGTTATTACAACAGTAAAATAAAAAAGGCTATAAGGAAGAAAAACTAATTAATAGAATATAAATGAGAGCGGAGCAAAGTGCAATAAATTTGCACAGCAAGCATTATGAGGAATATTTATGTATATTATACGAACATGTCAGGAGAATAATAATACACGAAAAAAATGTTTAATTTTAGTGACTAAGCAATATTGTGCAAGCTAGGCAGTCATTATCACAAAATTAAGCCCCACTGGGTGAATCAATTGATGCAAAGTGGACCTAATCACCCTAAGCAGCAGCTTGTACATCACCCTCCTTATTACACAGCTTCTTACCAAAAACATTCATCCTTTGGCCCAAAATATCGACTTGGAATTACTTCATTACACGTTACAGCCATTTACAAGCTTTTGCCAACAAGCAAATTTAACAAGCCTGCAACCGTGCAAACATTTGTAGCTAAAATCCACGGCTTCACTGTGACTGATGGATGTTTGGGCCTTTGTGTCTGGCGCATTCCTTAGTCGAAAGGGGAACTCGCTTAGTCTGCAGTGTAGCTGTCGGACAAAATGAGGGGAATACTGATACAGGTTGCAGATATTGGACATCAGTCTTAGGACGACTGACAGCGATAGGCCGTGGGTCAGAGATGTCCTGTTGGAGGAAACACACACTTCACCTGAGTGGGTCAAAAAACAACTTACCTTATCTGTGCGGCTGCACTTGTTCCTCTTTTTCCTTTCTCCTCCATGAATGTGTTGCTGTGATACAGATGCAGGACTGAGCTGCGGGTTTTCCCAAGGAATGAAGGCTCATACAGGAAAAGCCTCTCAGTAGACCATCAAGGACTCTTAAAGGCTTTATCTTTTTGAACCACTGCAGTCCACTTGCAGTGCTCTCCACTTGTAGTTTTGTAAGAATTTCAATGCATTAATGTTTTTCATTACCATGTTATAAGACAGGTAGAGGGATAAAGAACAGAATAGTCTTGATATACTGTAACACTGAAGGTTTGTTCTGTAATTTATAGAAGTGATGTTTATTATGAAACATATTCCAGCCATCACGCATGTGTATTGGGGTTTTAACTGTTCCAAGTCAAAGCTGAACACGCCCCTTTAATGCTAACGCGCACAAACTCCAATTAAGTTGACACCAAGTCAACTAGCCAACAACTTTTTCACCTTCATAGTCCTGTTCAACACAAATTTAGCTAATCACGTGTCAACCCTGACTTTATAGAAATCTTTGCTTGGTTCTTGTTGTCTTACAGTATTGACCTGTGAATTGTTATACAATTGGATTTGTATTCATTATACCTCAATAAGAATGTTGGATGGAACAGTAAATTCCTTTACTGACATTTTAGAAGAGGAGCAAAAAAGCAAAATGTGTTATTCATGATGAAAACACTGAAAGTATACATTTGGGAAAGAAAACAATGTCCCTGTTAGTCAGGATAATCCACAAAACTCGCTGACCGTGAGGCACAAAATGCCACTTGAGGGGCTCCACACTAACAATTTTAGAATCATTACAATACTGTACAGAAATTATTTGGCATTTTGTTTGTTTTTTCTTTCCCTTTTCCTTTTGTTTAAAGCATTTACCACTTGGTAAACCTTTGCTTACTTTAATATCATTAAAGATTTTCTAATTATATTAAATTTATCCCCATTCCTCACATATATTTTATAATCTACATGTATCAAAAATTGTATCATTGTAACTTGTAGGTTCTGTGATTCTGTACACATAACATCTATAGCATGTCTGTCCGTCTTCGGAGAAGGATCCCTCCTCTGTGGTTCCTGAGGTTTCTTCCAATTTTTCCCTGTTAGACTCAGATGCATAAAACTTCCAGGTTTGCATGATATAAACAAAAGCCAACAAACATGGCAACACTCGAGGAGCTTACTATTTTGGCGAGTCTGAGATCATGGCAGAACAAGTGAGAGGAGCGCCTTCGTAGATGGCATGTAAGGCCCCTAAATTAAGCACAGCATGACAATGGCGAGTATATTTCTCTCATTTTGCCAATGCGAGAAACTGATGATGAGAAACACCACTAACAGTGAACAGCCAAAGACTGTACTCAAGTTAAAGTATTATTACTTTTCAAAAACAAGTACTCGAGTAGAAATAAAGGCAGTCATCAAAATAACTCCTTGAGTTATTACAAAAATACAAAAGTATTTACTGAAAAAAAAATCAATTCAATTTCTTTAGAAATAAAAAGAAAAACACTGGCACAATACTGTCCCCCTGAATATAAAGAGAGTCACCATGTTTAACGTGATCTCATGTGTCTGATCAGCACACCATTTATTCGGTCTTTTAGCATTTCATGCATTTTAAAGTTTCCCTCCAGACACATTCTAAAGTACATAAAAAACTCTGCTATGACAAATATTTTATTTAACATGGTTTAAAAACCCTGAAAAGGGGCTGGAAGCACATCTACTCTTTCTCCCTCATTGAGAAATTCTGGATCTATGAATCACAGACCTTTAGCCCCGCCCACCACAGCTGTTTGCTCGATTGACCGGTGAAAGATCAGTGAGCATCAAGATGACTAGTGTTAGAGGAAA
The DNA here is from genome assembly GCA_037974645.1 of Hollardia meadi. NCBI lineage: Eukaryota > Metazoa > Chordata > Actinopteri > Tetraodontiformes > Triacanthodidae > Hollardia > Hollardia meadi. Next base: position 10,299 of record JBBPCS010037396.1, read on the forward strand.
CATGGGACAGATTCAGCCATAACGTTACATTTTGAGTTTGAGCCTCAGTCAGACCCGGACTCAGATCAGGAGTCTGTTGTGCACCAAAATCTGTGACTAGCAGACGTATCAGAATGGTAAGTGTAGTTAGCATCTTTTGTTTATGTTGTTTGTTAGCTTGTAACTGGCAGTGGTTGACACAGGATTAGTGTTGAAACGTACAATAATTTCTATGATGTTACAGCACGTTCAAATCTTAATAGCCAACCAAGTTTGCCTGGGAACTGGCTCATTGGCAGTAGTAATATTTGCAAATTAGACACTAATTGGCTTTAATATTTGTGACTTACCAAATGTAGCTCGCCCGGTGTACGTTTGAATCTGCTTTGGCAAAGAGTGATATGGTCAGATCAAACTGTGATACAACATCTGTATCCACCATCGCTCATGGTCTATATTAAAGTCCATTTACTGTGTCTATTCATCTATGTAACATAGGCTATTCATTCATCTCAATTATCACAACATTATTCCACACGATGCACCACACTCTTTCATCCAAATTATATACAACTGTGACCCGCTCTGCAAACGGGGACAGAAATTGGGTGCACAGGTGTAGAAACTAATAGCATTTGGGGGGATAGTGGCTATTGCATACAACAATAAGTTTGGTTAACCATGCACAGGTGTACAAACTTATAAGCCTGTAAGTGCTCTATATAAGTCCAAGTTACATATCACAACTTTGTGGGTTTTTGAGTAAGTTGGAGAGTCATTAGACAGCGATTAGACAGTGAGAGCGAGTTATAGTTACACTGAGTGATAGTGAGGGATAATGTGTGGTAGTAGTAGTTAAGTTTATTTGACAGGGGCCATGCATAACACAACTGGTATGCCAGAGTTAGCTATAAGCTAATTTGCATCTGTGGTCCCTGGGCAGGGAGATATTTAAAAAACACACACAATACAACAGAAAAAACAAACAACAATTTTACAACAGTTTTACAGACAGGATATCACATATAAGACATAGTCTCCGTGTTAACAAACGGTTGATTCCATAAAAAGGCTTGGATCAGTGATCACATGATTGGTTTGACTTGTTGATTTAAAAATACTGAAACTCTTGCATTCGCTGATGTAGATGGGAATTGAGTTCCATTTATCTGCTGCTCTAACTGAAAATGCTGATTGCCCGAAAGCAGTTCTCCTGAAATCAGTCGAGCAGTCACCTCTGACTGAAGCCCTGGACACCCTAACATTGTCCCTGCAGAGTGTCACACATTGTTTAAATGGCAGTGATGCGAGGTCATGCATTAATTTATACATGTGTGACTGAGCGTGCGTCAATGATTATCTGCAATTGTTCAACTCCAAATAAATCTAATATTATGACATTTAAACACCAGATGGAGAACTGTACTATGTCTGCAGGTGCAAGAAGAACCAGTCAGAGCACTTGGCAAAAGTGTTGTCGACTGCAGAAGAGGCCAAGTCAGTCGTTGACGAGTTCCACTGCAGTCACTTTGGTGTGTACAAAACCCACAGTGCCAAAATCAGTCGGTATCATTGGCCTGAAATGGAGGAGAACATTTGCAAGTGGGTGAGTTGGTATCTTCAAAATGTGAGGGTGGAATACACATTCAGCAACTGTACTGAGGACATTAAACAGTAGTTATTTTGAAAACTCTTAATTTATCCTTCTGTCATACATTCCTGTGTTGGAGTCTAATGTGCATTTTCGCAAATGTAAACAGCCTGTTTTAGGTTGCTCGGTGTCCACAATGCCAGTCTAAGATGGCAAACATCAAGGAAAAGAGGCAGAACAGTCCAATAAAGGTAAACAACAAACAATATACTGTCATCTTTCAAAGACATCAGTGATATCATTCTCATGTTTTTTTCCCCTTTTACTGTCAGGTAACGGATCCTCTCGAACTTGTTGGGGTGGACCTGGTGGATAAACTCACACTAACAGATGTTGACAACCAGTACATATGTGTTATGGTTGATTATTTCATCAAATGCGCAGAGGCTTACCCACTCAAGAGCAAAACAGCAGTTGAGGTGACAAATGGTATTCTTGATTTCTTTTACAAATTTGGTGTCCCTCAAAGACCAGGGCTCAGAGTTCTGCAACAAGGTTCAGTAATGATGCCTTATGTGTCCCAGTGTGTAACTACTGGTGTGCTGACTTATTTCCTATTTGCCCAATTAATCATTTTAAGGTCAACTATGAGTTGTGTGAGAGGCTGGGCATCAAAAGAAGCCTCTGCTCTCCCTACCATCCTCAGACTAATGGCTTTGTGGAGAAACTGAATGGGACAATGCAGAGGTATGTTTTGTTTCCAAGACTTTAAATGACTTCTGGGTATCAAGAATAACAGGTTGAATTGCTGCTCTTAGCAGAGCTGCCTTGTTATAGATATGTATGTATCCAAATTGTGTTTTTGTCATGTTGGTATTTGAATTCTGAGGTCTCTGACAAAGTGGTGGCTGATCACCCCAAAAGTTGGGACCAGTTCCTGCAATCCACGGTGTTTGCCCTACGGACAAAGAGGCAGCTGACCACAAAGTACAGCCCATATTATTGTTTGGGAGGGAGGCGAGGTATCCTTTGGAGGTGCCAGATCTATCGATCCATATCTATCAATATGAGATACTCTGTATTTGAACAGGTCACAGAAGAGAGTCAGCAGCCTGCTACGCAGAGAGGAGACTTATGAAGGACTACAAAAGCAGACCACTTACAAGGAAGTGCAAGAAAATATGAAGAAAAGCTAAGACAAGGTTTGTAAAAGGAATGAAGAGAGAGGCCAGGAGGACAACTTCCAAGAAATGTGAGGGTGGAACAATGAAAAGGGGGCAATCTCGAGGCGGACATGCTGGGACCCTTCACAATAACTAGAATTGAGGGGAAATGTGCAGACCTTGTGTCAGCCAAGGGAAAAAATTACCATGAATATAGATCAATTGTTGCATTATGTCCAGCCAGAGGAGAGGATTCCTGCCAAATTGAGAAAACTGTTGGATTCTTCTCCTCTGGCTGGACCATCACAGACCACTCCACAACAGACACAACCACACATACACAGCACACAAACATGCACCACATCTGCGGACGGGCACTCATCCACAACATCCATGTGCCACGAGTCCCCACAACCCTCCAATGATGCAGAAATTTGTGAGTACACTTCCACAATGTACACCCAGATTTATGCATTTCACACATAACTATAAACCTTTTTTTATTTTAAAGTAATCAGAGACATTTGGGCAGGGGAAATATTCGAGACCCTGTGGTCAAAGGTTGGGAAATACAAAGTCTATTCAGAGAACCTGAAGGACCTGGCCCCAGGACAGTTGGAGTTGGAGAGTGAGGTAGTGTCTTTTTAATGATTATTATTGGTCTGATACTTCTCTTTTCAGATAGTCAGAACAACAGTTGATCAGAGGTCACTCTTGTACTCATAGATCGTAAATGCCTACCTTTCAATTGTGGGGAGGAGGACTTGTGATCAATGTGTTCTCTGTGTAGAGCACTGGTTCGTAGACAGCTTCCAGCGATTGAGAAGTGATCATGCTCCACTGTTAAACATCCCAGACAGCAGGTCTCCACACCATGTGGCATGTTTGTGTGCAAGGCAACAATGTGATTATCTGTGTGGCCATCCATCATTAAAGAGGTCAGAATGACTATACTTAACTGAAACTTTTTTTAGCTTGCAGAGCAAATCTTGCAGCAGGACACTGTCCAGTACTGTGTGGACCTGGAGGGTGTGGCCAAAATGAGGCTGGATATGGCAATGTCCAAGCTGACGAACACAGGTATGCAGTACTCTGCCAGGTTTTCTCAAAATGTATTGTATTAGACCACATTAATGCCTCAATCATTTTTACAGATGACCTGTCCCAGCTGTGTCAGGCTTGTGGGGAGAAGAGCTCAGGGGCTGAGATTGATGAGTGGGTAAGAAGATTCATTCTACAATTCTACAGCGATCAACTACAGATCGATGTTTGGCTAGAAGACTGGGATCCACCTTGGATAGGTTACCTCAGCGTCACTGGTTGAACTCTCACAATCACACAGCCTCACACACTGACACACTGACTCCACTCAGAATGTACCACAGCTAAGATTTGTACCCAGAGACAGACAGTGTCACACTATTTTAAGAAATAATATAGTGATGACTAATGACGATTAAACTGCTTCACTATACATCCTCTGGATGCGTGATGTGAACCTGACAAAATGTTTTGACAATGATCTGAGGCCATTTTTTCCTTTCTTTTTCCCTGTCAGATTGAGTGCACCATCTGTGGTCAGTGGTACCACACACTCTGTGTTGGCCATCCCTCCACTATTTCAGCAAAGTTTGTACACTTTGAAATAAAGTCCTTGATTACTGATCATTATTGTCTTTCCTTCGGTCACAGTAACAGTAATACCAGAGCTGTTGTGTTACCTTTGATAAGGATTTAATTATGGCGAGTCTAAATGATGAAAGGTATGAAATAAAGCCAGTTATTCTACTCTATTGTAAAGTTTTACATTGTACAATATTTAGTAACGATTCACTCACATTTTTGCATGCATTCAGGTTTTGTTATTGTAAACTGTTTAGCAATGTGACTGTCACAACATTAGCACCGTCTCATCACTGAACTGATCAGAAAACCAACAAATCTGTGATCTGTAACCACATTTTATTGATTAGCCAGTAGCACTCCATACTGCTTTTGATTTCTACACCTGCGCATCCAATTTCTGTCTCTGATTGCAGAACGAGTCAGTCGTGTCTAATTTGGATGAAACAGTGTGGTACAGAATAATGTTGTGATAATTGAGATGAATGAATAGCCTATATGTTACATAGATTAATAGATACAGTAAATGGACTTTAATATACCGTAGACCATGAGGGATGGTGGATATAGATGTTGTATCACAGCTTGATCTGACTTTATCACTCTTTGCCACAGTGAGCTGCGTGTAGACATACGCTTCAGACTGTGTTTCATTTACAGGCTGTATGACAATAAACAGTTCCCAAATCGACTTGACGTCAGGTTAGTAATGCTACATCATACAAATATGAGAGTGCCAACAGGGTAATTTTGTAGACGCTTGATGGGAGAGTGAAATCTAAGAGATGATCAATGAATCATTGGATTGTTGTCACAAGTTAATCTGGACGCACAGCACTAACAGCGATCTACACACTGCATTCAAGCTGGGTGTGAACAAATGCCTCAGACAGAGTGACTATGTAAGTACAAACACATTAAAACCATCATAACACAAATATGAGACCGACAACACGAACATTTGGACGATTTATTGACATTTGCAGAGTTTTGAACAAGGATTGGACAGTCACTTATATTGTCATTCAATATAGTCCTTGTTTTGTCTTGCACTGACTTACAGGTTGGACACCCCTAAATCTTGGTGTAGGATAATGATGTGCAAACTGCATTCAAACAGCTTTACATGACTGTACATTATTTACACGAGCAAAGTAATCACACTGCATTGCCTGGTCAGTAGCCCAGGGGATCCGCAAAACACGCCCACAGCACATCTAGACAAGGAATCGTCAAGGCACGCCTACGAAACATCTGGGACCGTCACCAGTTAAACTATCAGACCGGGCGCATAACTTCAAATCCGGAATTCAATATTAGGATTTTAACAAAATCCAAACAACAACTCAAAAACAGGCAGCTCGTTTTTAACAGATTTACTATAAAGATATTGAAGAATGGTGTAGTCTTGGGAGACAGAGGCCGGCAGGCAGGCAGGATGAGAAGGGGACCTGAGGGCTGTACTTTGAAGCAAGGTAACTGGTTATCCACGTAACTTCAGGAGTAACTTTGTGACATCTGGTGTAACTTCCAGATTAACCCATACTAGGAAAGGTGGATAAGTTTTGCCCGAGGTGTGCTGCCATGGCAATTTACGCGGCATCTCTAAACTGCTCCCAGCAGGTCATCTTTGTGGTTAACTCAATGTTACCATATCTACATCTACAGATAGACCTACAGCTGAGCTGCTTTAGGGAGGAGATCTTAATTAGCGGGTCAAAGTCTGAGATGTAGCCCGTGTGTATAATTGAATATTATTTAGAGAGAATATTTTACGCGACTGTAAACTACTATGGGTTGAATGACTGTGGGCTGAAATAATAATTTCTTTATTGCTACATCCGATTGTGAAGTAGACCTACAATTTGATGAGGTCATCACTGCAGGCAACATACAGGGCAAGCGGTGGTGTCTGCTGTTGTATGAAGAGATTGACCCAACCCCCAGAGGTGAAGACGTGGTTCCTTAAGAAAAAACACTTTTTCAGAATGTTTAATGTGAAATTTAAGATTGTATTGTCAGACAACATTCAAGTTTTTTTCTTGGAAATAAGTGATTTATTTTCTAAGAATTTTACCACTATCGTCTCAAAAATACTGAATTTTTGTCTTGGAATATTCCCTCTCTCTCGACTGACGCTGTTGAACTTGACAATTCTCTTTTATTCCAAATAAAAGAAGAGTGTAGACAGATAGAGAAGATAGGACGAGAACACTGTGTCTGGACTGTGCTGCCAACAAGCCTCCCTGGCTTTGTTGGATGTGACAGTGTTAGATTTTGCCATTAACGTTTCTTTAAGTCCTCATATCCTGATATTATCATCATACATTCTTCCTGGGAAAAATACGGCGCATGAGTCATAATCACAAAAACTCTGCCGAACGCACCCCTTTTACGTGCAACAACTCCAAATATGTTGAGTCAACTAATCAACATCTTACTCCCCATCGCAGTACCATTTAACTTCACTGTAGGTAATCAGTGTTTGTCAACCCTGACTTACCCCCCCAACCCTTCTGAGTAGGTTGAACTCCCTTCTTAGTGCAGCCCTCTGGAGCACAGGAGACACTGGTTACTCATGGAGTAAAACACAAGGAAACAGAAAACTGAAGCAATGTACAAAGAGGCTGTGATACAAACACCACACTGGTAGACTCGAAGATCCAGGTCTTTGTAGTGAGCACAGTGATTAGTAGATTGGTCTCAGGTGTGCAGGCAGGGAGGACTGATGAGCAGATCTGCAGCAGGTGTGTAGCTGCCAGAACCAGAAGACCACGCCCACTCACACAAACACAGACAGACAGAGGAAGACAGAAACACAAGGGAGGGAAAAACACAGGAGAACGCTGGGAAATACAGGCTATTGTTGCCATGGCTGCAACATTCAATGGTGAGATACACCCCACTGTCACAGATTCTCGCAGATGAAACTGCTCATGATAAAACAGGTAAACAACGGTTATGCCACCACACAAAATTATAAGACCAAACAATCCAACTCAAATAAGCAAAGCAAAGTCAACTATATAGGCAAAGCAGCAACGTTCCTGTAACGCGAGCCAAGTAGCCGCTGCAGCTCCCCAGTGCAGCTGCTGGACACCGTCCCTGTCATACATAATAATATAATGTTAAACACAAGATGATTACTGAGGGAAAGAAACGGGTGCCATAGTATTTGCTACTTTTCCTTTTAATTAGGCCGACTTTAATAACCTTAATGTATTTTGAATGATTTTGAGGTTTGGTCTGTTGGTTGGTTGTGTGTCACTTTGGGTAATTTTTTACGACAATTCCCGCTATTTTCAGAAATTTTACAAACGAAAAATAATCAGCAGATTGATCCATAATGAAAATAATCGTTAGTTGCAGTCCTGTACTGCAGATTATTTTCACGTGTAATCGTTTAGTTTATAAAATGTCAAAATTTGTGAAAAATGCTTCCAAAGTAACGTCTTCAACCTTTTGTCCAACCAATACTCCAAAACCCCAAAAACCATAAATTTACAGCCATTAAAGAAAAGCAGCAAATCCTTAAAACCATTTAAAGGGTTCATATAAGTTCTTGAAAGTTTGGAAAATGCTTAATTTTGACCGTTATGCTTTCAAGGTTTGGAAAATGCTTGAAAAGTGTTTCATCTACAAAATCACTTATGTGAAATCAAAAAATCTTAACATTTGAAATGAAATGATACCAACATAATATTTGTTTGTCTACTGGTGTTAAAATTAACAAACAATAAATAATCATGATCAGAACACATTCAAAGTTAATATAGAGAGCCAATAAAATAAAGTGTTTTTAAGTTCAGGGTTTGTAATTTCTTTGTACTCTTTCTTTCTACACATACGTAGGATCCATGATCTCTTCTGGACACACACATTGGGATAAAAAAAGAAAGCATGGTGCTATAGTTAACAAAGTTATAAATTGTTTGAATTACTGTAAACAGTACAGTAACACATATGGTTGAAATCTTTGCAAATTTTTGAAACATTCAGTAGCTCATCTTGGAATAAGTAAGCAGGCTACTTGATTTCATACGTATGGCCTTAAATTAACCCCTTCTCCAATAATGAAAAAGCAAGATACAACAAATTAAATAAATATTCTGTAGGTACCCTGAGAGAACAGAAAATTGTATTATGTCATAACAACAATCAAGTTAAATGTTTTCCATGTCACATTGGCTATTATCAGGCAGTAATAGTTCACTTGGTTAAGTTAACAGGCTGGTGCAACAATGACACAAGAACATTATTGCCTGACTTTTGGTCTAAAGTCTATGGCGCAAGTGCATTTAGGGCTTGTCCATCTCAATTTTTCTAATTAAACTGCACATAATCTGGGCGAAAAGAGGTTGTATTTAGCCCCTTAATTATTCATAGGTGTGTTTGGGATGTAACATAAATTAAACCAATGAGTGTCATTGCCTATTCTCTTTAAAAGCCATGTGCGTCTGCTCAGGGCGCATTGCTATTTAAACGGCGGCACTCGTCAGGCTGATGATAAAAATTATCATTCTGATTAACAGCAGATGGGTGAAGTAATACATTGTTTTTGAAGAAAATATTAATTACATTACCTGCAACGATCCCACAGAAGCAGAGATGATACGTGTCGCATGAAGAGACTCATGCACATTCACGCACAGCAGCTTAAATTCACTGATGACTTAAATCTCCCGACATGCCTACAGGGCCGCGCGGGATCTAATGTTAATTACTGTTCTGTGTTCTTCTACACATCTAAAAGATCACACACACAGTCCAGGTTCAGTAAACTTGTAAAGCTTAAAGTTTAATTCTGTTTGCTCTGGAGAGTTTCTTCTGTCCTGCCAAGTTTATAACTTAGTTTTGCTGCTTAAGTGTCCCGTGATATTTGCTGCAGTGACATTACTGCACAATGTGACAAAGTGACAAGCAGAGTGTACGCACGTTGTGAAGCCGCCTAGCTGCATTGCATCTGAATAATGCACCCTTTACATAGCAGGAAAAACACCGTGCCATTGACTTTAGACCAGTGTTTTGTTGATCAATGGTGCAATCATTTTCTCCCGCCTCAAGATAGTAATGCGCCAACAATGCGCCTGACCACACCTCATTCTAAGACCAACATGCCCATGGGAGCACAGATGGGCACAAGTATATTACACAACATTGACGCTGGGCGTGAAAATGACACCTGCGTTGCTCGGAAGCTAGTAATGACACATGCGCTGCGTCGCGCTGCCGCGAGTCCATTGATCTGAAGTTCAATTCTGAAGCTGTTCTGTAAATAGTTTTCTAATAAATATAGTAAGTTATGATCAACACCATATCACTTTTGATTAGCCCCACACAGTCTAGCTTAAGTACCACCCAGTTTTGGGTTGAGCCCTGCCCATTCTGATATACAAATAATTTAGTTGGTTGGACAGATCACAAATACACATAATGGTGTAATTGCGCATCCCTACTGGCCTGTGTCCAAAACTCCACAGGAAACTATCCAATAGCTTTTGAAGACCAACCAACAGCCTGACATTTCAATAGTGGTCTTAGATCATCTAGGCCCCTGGCCAGTTTGCAAATTACTAGAGAGGCAAAGCATCGATAAATCTCTAAGAAAGAAAGTAATAAAGATTTCTGATAATCCATTGATCATTTGTCAACTTAAAAATACCAATAATTCATAGGACACAAAAAGTTATCAAAACTGTCCAGTCAAGAAGATTAGTCATTGCCACTGCATTAAGTTGCCAAATGACAAGCCTGGCAGGACTCTTTCTTCTCGCACCATCTCCCTTCCTCTGCAGACTCTCCGTCTGTTGCTTTCTCCTTCTACGTCTTGTTAATTTCGGGGACATGAAAGGTCCTCTGCAGAACAAAGTCGCTCTTTTGTTTCCTGGCATCAAAGGTTCGAAATCTCTTTTTAAGCTGCCCGATGACCGACTTTTAAAAGAGAGAGAAAGGAGGGCTCAGCTGAAAAACAGAGTGAAGAGTTGACACAGGAATAGATCAGAAACGATGCTCCCTCTTTTCTCCACCTCTTTCCCTCTTCATTTTCACTTAACCATATCATTAGGGGCTGGGTAATGTCAACTTTAACAGTAGAGCAATGTGAGAAAGAGATGGGAGACAGACCGAGGGGAAGATATACTGATATGAAGATATACTATTATTTAAATTTTTTTGTTGGGCCTTTCATGAGGTTACCTGTGGAATTAACTGGAATTAGCAACAGCTGATATGACCTGCCACCAGCAGCATTTGTCATTTTGACCAGAGAAAAAGACTAAAATGGAGGAGCTGATACCTGAGGGTTTTGTACCCAGAAAAAGCAGGAGTAGCCTTATTTCCATACATTTAAGTGGTGGGCTTCCTAATTAGCTCTGCACATACAGTGGATCACACAAACACACACACACACACACACACACACACACACACACACACACACACACACACACACACACACACACACAC
>JBBPCS010037412.1:0-21115 GCA_037974645.1 Hollardia meadi
ACTGGGTTTTGCTTCTTTTTCTCTCTCTCTCTCTCTCTCTCTCTCTCTCTCTCTCTCTCTCTCTCTCTCTCTCTCTCTTCCTCAGCTGGCACACAAAGGCAGGATACTAAACATGTCTGAGAGGGAGAGAGGAGGTGGGCTTCAACAGGCAGGATAATTAAATTCCCCTCTCCCTGTCCATCCGATGGTCTCTTTCAAACTCAGCTGGGCTTTTCCAGGCATGTTATCATTAAATGAAATGAGCTAAGGGCTTATAGTAAGTTGGCAGGTAACAATGTGTCACACGGTCATTAAGGAATAAAATGTATGCAGTGGAGTATTGAGAGGTCTGGCTCTAAGTACATTGGCTACTAATGGTGCATCACTGAATAAAGGGGCAGGGTCTTCATTAATGAATCCATGAGTCCCCCATTTCCTAAAGGTAACGGCTCCGAGTATCTACTTGTCAAAATGTCCCCGCATAATAAGATACACCTATTTGTGGCTGCTGTGGTGACGTGCACTCAGGTATTTGTTTCTCAGCGGGATGTGTAACGAATCAAATCCCTAAATTACCATGACAGTGGCATGGCAGCGTTGAGTGATACATTTCTCAGAGGATGTGGCCTTGCCTTGTAGCCGAAAAGCCTTTGAATTACGGTCCCCGTAACCGTCTGGAGAACTAAAAGTTCATTTACAATAATACCTTTTCACTGGTCTTCTCAAAGGTCAATAAACAGCCATCAACAAGACAGTCGGAGTCGAAAGTCAGGCAACAGCTCCTGCTATTTGCTTTTAAAATCAATACTTGAAGAGAATCTAAACTCATCCACCTACTTGTCTTGCATTAATCTCATTTGTTCATGCAGGAAATGCCTTTCCTCTCCAGTTGACTTCATACTGAAGTACAGTACAAGTAAGTAGGACAAGTCGGTCTCATTTCCAAGGCTTTCCTTGTCAGCACTCTGCTTTAGATTGCATGCTTTTATCTCCCATCATTGTTGTCGGGATGGAAAGTGAAATGGCATGAAATTACCGAGGTCAGAGGTTTTCAAGCAGACGGTTGGCAATCAGCCGTCCACTTGGACTGTCTTCTTAATGCCACAAAATGTCACTCTCCTTCAGTTCAAATTTGTTTTAATTTGTTGTTGACCTTGTGTTAGATTGCTTAGAGGTTAATCTATTTCTTGTGTACTTTGAGATTTTGATATATCGCACCATTTGATGTCGGCCCTCAAACATCCAAGCCTCCTCTGAGTCTTCTGTGCGAGTAATGGTGACTGTGCAGCACAGATTGCTGTTGCCCCTGGGCTGGGAACGGTAGCCAACTCAATTTGCGTTCGTCCGTGGGAGTCAACCTTTCCTTCCTGGGTGGGTCAAGTCAAACCCACTGATCTGAGTCATGTCCAGTCAGCATTGAAATGTTACATTTGGAGTCAACCAACGAGACATAATCATGTCTTTATATCCCAAATGTGTGCTTTTGATTTATTAACTTTCTATTTGAGTCACACAGCATCCCATAGCGGAACATAATCACAGAGCAATCTTTGAAACACCAAAGGTCGTTTAATAATGCTTTGTGCTGCTCAGATGGTTTTTCCTGAGTCATCAAACACTCTTCCGATCATCTGTTTGTGTAATTAAACAGGAAGTTTAGCTTCTCTACCAACACCAAGAGTGTACGTCAAGTGTAGTTGAAATCAAGCATTTATTCCATTGAAGTAATTTCAACAGCCACGACAGAATAGAGTCTAGAGTTTGAACTATGAAGTAATTGGATGTACCGCTATGCTAATTTGGGTTTGTGCTTTTTCGAAGTCATGCCCTCATTAACAGTATGAGACCACATCTTCCTCTAGAGAGGGCAGAAATCAGCTCACACGCCACATTACCAGCTTGTCAACAAGCTGCAGAGAGGTAACTGCTCATGCATAACAAACTGACACTATCTTCTTTGAGATATATGCATTGATACTTAAGTTCTAGAGTTTACACATGGGGTTTTTCCTACAAGCCCCCCTATCAAATGAGAATTTATTTAATTTATCCCACTAACACATCTTGTCTGAGTAGCCAATGCTTGATATAGCTATGTGCTATAGAACTTCGCTGTTGTCAGGAAATGATTAAAACACCTAATCGAGCCATCGTGTTGCATTTAGGTGACACAGCATTACTTCAGTAAAGAAAGCAAGTGTGGTTTAAGCAGCGTATTTTACCATCCAAACCTGCAGATGAAGAGTCACTGATAGAAGAGTCATTCACAGGTTCCCAAACATCTGAAACACTTTTCTGTGTTAAATCAGAACCAACATGTTCTATGACACAAGTGCACTGCCTGTGCAAGTATGACCAGGGGTTGGAGCCTGCCCCTCCTGTAGGCATGGCAACAGATGGTGAGCTCAGGTGAGCAGGGAGAGTCTCACGTGTCTGACTCGAGTCACCTCACAGGCTTGGAATGGTCCGTGGAAATCTGAGAGATGGGCCTATTATTGAGTGACGTGCCTATTCTTTTCCCTCACCTTTCCCCAGGCAAATCAATACTCTCGGCTGTAGCACGGAAGCGCGCCTCATGACTTTCATGAAGCCGGCCTATCTCTGTATTCGTCCATCAGCCGGTGCTGAATTGATGAAATCCAATTTGATGGAAAACAAATCTCACGTCTGTTTGCGCGACTGTTCACTCTCACATGATGTCAGTTGTGCAAGTATATAATTTTTAAAAGCATGAAAAGAAATCAAAGCATGCTAACTGTGTCATGCACAGTGTAATTTAAGCACTTGAATAGCATACAACTGTGTATTATGTCTATTTGTGTCTAATTGTCTATCCCCGGCTATTATGTAGTAGCATTGTCCTTTAATCATTGTAACATGTCAGCACTTTAAGATGAGAAAATAGCCATACTGTATTTCAAACACTCTCTATTGTCAGCTGTACGGTGCCTGTCTGTCTCCGCCTCCTCCATCCCACATACTGCCGCCCTCCTCTCTGTCATCTCTCAGAATATCTGCAGTGTCTGTAGCATTATTTATTTATGTGTCTGCCCTCCTGCTCTTTTCACTTGGCCCCACTGCAGGAATGTCAGGGTGCAGGGTCAGTGGCAGACAGAGCCTCAGGAAAGTGGCTGGGATTCAGTGTCTCGGTCAAGGACATGTTAGCAGAGGGGATTCTCGCTCCCATGAGAGGGAGCACTTTATACTAAATACAAAAACCAGTCGCCTTGGGTCCAGGGGCCTCGTTTTTTTAAAATGTTCTCAGATTTATTCATGAATATTTTTAGTCTTAAGATCATTTCCGATGGTGTGTTTACATTAGATTTATAAAAGATGCTGAGCATAAAAAAAAACCTCTTTAAGCAGCTTCTAACAATCCCATTTTTAACTTACGCACTTGTGATATATACATCTCAAATCATCTTAAATTGACGCCGACTGCCTTGTGATTTCCCCTCATATAATGCCAGCACAAATGAGGGTTTAGACATGAACAATATTGAGAAAATCTAACGTTTTGGAATAGAGGCGATTAAAGCAATGTATTATTCACACACACGCAGCTTCGGAGTGTGTGTGCTTCGGGGCTGTTGCAGTGAACGAGGTGGGGCAGAAAGACAGAACTGTGGCATATGCACCCCAAACTGCAATACCCCTACATAACCAGCAGGATCACTTACATACTCACACTTACATCCAGTCTGGACTGACATAAGATCATTTCCACCTCAAAGTAAGGTTTTACAACTACTTTTACATGTTGTTTTTTTTTGTTGTTTGCTTGCTTAAGTCATGCTTAAGATCAAAATTGATCCTAAGTTTGTTTTATAAATGAGGCCCCGGATCTTTGAATCCATCCCCTCTACAGAGTTGACTGATTAAAGATGGAGAGGGAGTTGAAAAGTCTGATATCAGGAAACAAAAACAAACAATATAACAACCAGCTTTGCAGAATATTCTTAGATGATTAGGCAAGATCAATCTAATCAGTGGATAAAATGTTGAATCAATTTTTTATATTCTGTACATGTTCAATTTCATTTTCAATGAAAAAGAAACAAAACACAGAAGACTCAAATCTTTTCCATCCCTTATTTTCTTTTAATGGATAATCATAACTTATTTAAAAATCAATCTATAGTTGGCAGAAAGTCATACATCCTAAATTCCTAATAGACCTTCTTTCACGGCAGCCATATTGACATGGAATCACAGGTAAACAAAGGTTCAATTAATAGAATTTATTAAGGTTCTGTTTCATTTAGTGCGGCAGAGCTTTTCCAGTGAGCCGACATGAACAGGAGCAGCGCCTTGACTCTATTTGACCTGAATGGAACAGAACCTTCATTGG
This sequence comes from Hollardia meadi, assembly GCA_037974645.1. Taxonomy (NCBI): domain Eukaryota; kingdom Metazoa; phylum Chordata; class Actinopteri; order Tetraodontiformes; family Triacanthodidae; genus Hollardia; species Hollardia meadi. The sequence continues at coordinate 4,331 of JBBPCS010037412.1, forward strand.
TATTATTGGGAACACCTGTGTTTACCCGACTATTTCTTGCCAAAACCACTGCTGTGAAAAAGGTCTATTGTCACCTCCCTAGTTTCTCTCTCCCTGTGTGTGTGTGTGTGTGTGTGATTGTCTGAGTGTGACAGGTGTGCTGGAGACGGAGCAGAGCGGATCCACCACCTGTAGCCTATCCTGCAGTCAACCTTGCCTTCATATATGCTCTGCTTGCCACATCCACGCTGCCAGAACTTAGCCACTGCTCAGTGAGTACTAGACAAGCTTAGAGCCTGTACTTGCTAAAACCAGTTTTCTGAGTTTTTGACTCTAACTGTGTTTCCTCAGACCCAGCTTCGTCTCATCTGCCTTATTACCCTCTGCTCTGGGACCCTGCTCTGCCCTCTCAGATCCCCGCTCTGCGCTGAACACCTGCTCAGACCTCACAACTCTTAAAACATAAAACTTGATTGACCATTCACCTGCTGCCACCTTGTCTGTGTCCGCATCTGGGCTCCCTTGCTGTGTAGCCACGTAAAACTGTCCTTCTCTAAAAATACAAACCCGATAAAAAGGATTAAACAAAAATGACTTCATAGTCTCTTAACCCTCTTGAGCTTAAAGTGCCAAATTTGGAAATCCAGAATGAAACTTTTTATTCTCCTCTGTTTGACAAAAATACCGTCTCTATTTATTTCAAGGGAAGAGACCTGATCTGTAAGTCACATGACTGATCAATGAATTGTTATAGCAATTCAGCAACACAATCTTTCTGTGATTCCATCTATTCCTTCCATGGCTGCAGTGACTATGGACAAGATAATTGTCTTGGAGTGCCAAATGTGTTGGACTCATGAGGATAATTCAGATACATTTAATTGAATAGTCAGTCAATAAAGAAAGCAGATTTTCTTCATTTCTAAACTGATTTGGCCCTTTTTAGTTGCCTTTTAGGAGTCCCTCGTGGCCTTTGTACAATTTAATGAAATGGTATTGGGCAAAGTATGAAGGTTCTTCATCACAGACACAATCACCGCAGAGACGGAGCTTTTTTGTGTTTTTAATTTTTTAACTGCATTCTGTGCATTTCAGAGCACAGTTTTATAGTTCTGACAAAGACTATAGCTTCTCCTACACAAACACACATACAGTACTCACATCATGGAAGGACAGTTATGGTATATCTCAATTTTGGGGAAATATGCTTATTTGCTTTCTTGCTGAAAGTTAAATGAGAGGATCGATATAACTCTCACGTCTGCTAAATATGAAGCTTCAACCAGTAACTCATTAATTTGGCAGCATACAGACAGAAAATTGGGGGGATTCGTTCGTTCGTTCGATTGTTTGAAGTTAATAAATTCCGCCTACCAGCACCTCTCAGGACTAAAGTTGCTTATTCTGGCCACACCCAAGATGAAGAGAAAAGTCGGTTATCAGAGAAGTGGTGGTTGTTCACATACAATATACCATAAATAGTTGTTAAAGCAAAAACGGCCGAGTTTAAATTCAGCTTTCATTCTCTCCTCTGCACAGCGGGCTGTTCCAGCCCGGTCTCATTCCCTGGCTGTCAGAGAGGCCTACACAGACATTTAGTCTCATACAGATTCAGAAGGTACCCTTTAGTGTTTCTATGAGAGAAGCTCTGGGCTTTAAACTAACTTAATGTAAACCCATCCCTGTCAGAGCAGAGATGATCAGAGCAAATGCCCCCCAAAAAAGAAATGTGTGGAGGAGGGGCTTTGTGGCACCTTTAAACACACTGATTAACAGGTTCTTGTTTATCTTATCTGTTTAATCCACATGTGCAGGACTATTTCTTTCAAACACGTATTTGCAAATTTTAAATAGTCATTTTGTTTTTCCATGGATTAAACAAACGCGATATAACCTGTTTATCAGTGGGCTGTAGAGGTGCTTGTGGGTGGCTTTTGTTGCCTTCAGGGAAAGCCAGGATAGCTATTTCCACCTGTTTTTGGCCTTTATGCTAAGATAACTAGCTGGCTGTAGCTTTATATAGCAGACAGATGAGAGTGGTATCAATATTGTCAAGTAATTCTCAGCAACAAAACAAATATTTGCATATATTCCCTCAAATTGCACACTATTCCTTCAAAAATGCCTTAATTTAAAGCTTGAAAATGTGTTACAGTGCAACAGGGCAAAAGCAGATCCTTAAAAAATGCAGTGTTTTAAAATTCTAAAATCATAAATGATAATGGCTGAAAATGAAAGTAATGGTTCCTGTCAGTGCCGCCATCTCCTGTGAGAATCATTTCCAGAAAAGAGGAATGACTGCAGTCAAACGGCAAATTTGCAGGTTCTGATTTCCACAGTCTGGCATGTGCAATCAATCACAGGTTATTTTGCATTTGGTTTAACATTTCAGAGCGCCAGAGGGAAATACATGCAGAGTTATGATTCTTTTACCAGGACCCGTTCAACAACCCACCCCACCGTGCACATTACTTTATTTCTTGTGATGAATTAAATCCTATAAATGAAGCAATTAACACCATTAACACTCATTTATTTTATGACAACATCAATCTTAATCATGAATCTGGACGATAATTGATCTATTTTTTTTCCTCCACCTGCACCATCAAAATGTCAGCCAGGAGGGCTCTTGACCCCAAGCAGATGCACAGGCACTGAACTATTGTGAACGAGAAAACGCTTGGCATTTTCATACTCTTTCATACTCATACAGCTTTGTCACCGGGAGATGAACGAACAGGCCTGAGACCAGAAATTCTGCCCAGTGCAATCAGGCCTTTTTGGTGCAAAAGTATTGCATCCACGTAGTAACCATTCACCACTTTCATTTCCCCCTGCCTTTCTCTGGGGCACGCTTTCAGCTGACTGAAATGTTTTTCCATCACTGATGCAGACAGGGGCTCTGTGGTTTTCAAGGGTAATGGGGTGTGCTGCTGTTCGCGCCTGTGGATGGAAATATTTGATATGAATCATGACGCTACTGTGGTTTTTATGAACACTAATAACATCAATGCACATATTGCAGTCAGGTCATGTTGAGGTGCAGGTGTCTCAGAAGCTTCAGTACAAATCATGGTTGTATGGTGTGTTTTACTGTCTTTGTAATGCGCAGGTCGTTATTTGGGGCAGATGTTATTTCTGGATGAGAAAAACCTTGAAATATATTCTGTGCTCTTTTCTGACGAGTCTCCAAAATCCCCCTAATGAAGCGGGCTCATTATTAACTCTCGCTAACTGTCTCCTTTTCACTCTAACTTTCTTTTCACTATGAATTCCCACAGTTCACTCTCTCCATCTTCCTCTCACAGTGTCATTTGTCTCCTCAGAGCTTCTGCTGACTCGAGTGATTCATTCACATCTCAAATTCAGTCTCACGGCGAAATATGAATAACGTCTGTATCTCTCAGGCATCTAGCTGGTCACACCTGAATACGCATCTTTCATTTCCATCCTTGAATGATCTCACTGGACGCTCTACAAAAGATAAGTTTGATGTACATTATACCTGTAATGTTCCTGGCTTTCAGTCATTTTAGTTTTACAGACATATTAACAAGTTTTTCCTTCAGCCTACTTTGTTATAAGGTACGTGTGTAGGTGGTGTTTGCCTCAATGGTCTTCTGAAGTATCATTGTGTGCCTTAGCAATGCATTAGGCAGGATATTATATGCAAAAATAATATACTTTATAAAGTACTTCAAACAAAACACTTCACAACTTACAGTAAATCACAAAACGAAGCTGTAACAGAGAAGAGTGTTCTGTATGTGCTACATATTTGTGTTGGCTATAAAAACTCATTTTAAAACACTAGCAAGCAGATATTTTAATAAGAAAAAATTTGATTCAATTTTTCTTTTGGTACATTTCAGTGTAAAACAAGACTACAGCCATTGCTAGGTTCGCTAAATGCTAAACGCGAACATGCTGGTATGTAGCCCGTAAACTGTTTCCTGTGTTCACATCATAGTTTTGTGTTTAAGCATTTACTAATTATCGCAAAACACTTAGTACAGCTGAGGCTGATGGGAATGCCATTAATCTTAACCAACAATGAATTCAATCCAATAGTTGTTGAGATATTTAACTCAAAAATCATCAATGTCAACCTCATGGTGGCCCGAGAGGGAAACTCAGAGGAACAAAGTCAGCGAGATTCAACCTCTGGGGAACATCAATGTCTGCACAATATCTGTAGAGAGCCAAAAAATACTGGTAAACATGAGTATGTTGTGTGCATTTCACTACATGATACATTCTTTCTTCATACAGACTTTTGAATTTTCCAACAATTAGTGTATTTTCCCAGTTTTAAGTTTAGACAGTCACAGAAAAAAAGTACTTGAAAATCAATTTAGCACACTTTTTTTTTTTAAAGAACAAAACCGGAATCTATTCATCAAGGTTTAGACAAACTCAAGTATTCACAAACATGGTTTGACAATGGTTTGTCAGTGTGTACTAAAATGAAAACTATGGGGAGAACTCTGCAACTGTCAGTTAGTCTCATTTACTGCTGAAATATTGAAGGTCAGATAGAGCGAAACATTGTAAATTAATATTTCAGCAGTAAGCAAGACGTGTGAGAAGTGGACGGAAATTCTTCTTATTGTTTTCAGGTTGCACCCTCCTCTAAAGCGCCTGCACACCTGTGCACCAAAGTATAATAACATGACATATCCACCCTATTATCCATAGACAAAGCAGACTGGAGAGAAGTGTAAGAGAAGTCGACTGTCCTTCTGTATCCCCAGAGAACAAGGGCAATATCTTCAAGGTGTTCTACCATGTTAGAACCAGTTGGACGTATGTATAAGCAGTTAAATGTTGGATGTTCAGTAACACACAGAACAAAGTAGTGGGGGCAGTTTGGACCATTAGGGGGACACATTTCCATGTTTATATATTGGAGGGGACGTGTTTGCTGGAGAGCCGTCGCATTCTCATCAGGCAGAGCAGAAACTTCAGGAGTGTCAGCCACAGTCTCATTTGGTCTCCCGTTGGAGAGGAAAGACAGAACCTCTCAGTTCTCTCTCATCTCATTGACGTGACGCCTGCCCTGTCGGCAGGATACAGGAAAAATCAATGTGTGTCTTTACCTGAGAACGTCTTTGATGAGCTGAAGTTGTTTATAACACTCTAGATATCAAGACGTGAGATGAGCCTGATGCAGACGACTGATTCACCTGCCAGACTTTCCTTTTATTTTCCTTTTTGAGCTGAAGCAACACAAACTCTTACTCAGGACTTTTATTAAAGGAGCAAATCATGTCCGATGCAGGTCCATCACTCATACACTCGAGGAGTTAAATTGTGCTCATTTAAAACTCATTCACTCTTGTATTCTTCTTCCTCCTGTTTTTCTTGTGCCCATGGGTTTTGTGGTGTTTGCTGAGGTGTGAACCTTGACAAAGACAACCTTGTTCACACTCACAGCTCTAATCTCCCCGGTCCAAGAACTTTAAGTATTCCTCCTTTATCACTGGTAACAAGCTGGACTTTCACATTCTACTGCACACTGAAATCTCCCTGTGGGTCTCAAAGGTATTCTCCCAGAATGGTGTAAATAGTAAATATCATGTTATATTGTGATGTATATTGAACTGTGTATAGCACAACCTACAAGGAGCAAAGCATCTACAGTTGGCAAGAGGAAACTGGTTGTAGAGGAGATTCAGAGGCAAGCAGAGGCTGCTTTATGTGCAGGAGCGGTCTCTGAGGCAAAGCAGGGTTCATGTATGAGGAAGGAAAGTGTAGAGAAGAAGAGATTTAGCTGGAGGGAAGTGTGGGGGCATTGAAGCAATCAGGATTAGATTCATGCTAGTAGCAACTTATGATGTGCTTCCATCTCACCCAAATCTCGGAGAAAATGGATAGGCAAGGACCCAACACATCCAGTGTGTTCAGGTATGGTTTCACTTCTGTCAGGGTGTAAAACAAGCGTGTCTCAACCTGGAGACATAACCAAGTGAGGAAGTGTGTCGCAGCCCCTGAGAGCAAGAGCTTCGAAGTAAGGTTAGTGGAGGAAAAAGGAAACAAAATTGGATTTTGTTTGGTCATGAGGGTAAAGGTTAGGTAAGGGTTGATTCCAAAATCTCGATGGAAAGCAAAATGCGTTATGTTCCCACAGCCACAACACCAAAACCCATGCACATTTCAGAAGACAAATGCGGACAAAAGCAGACAATGAGGAAAAGACAGGAGAGGAGAAGCAAGAAAAAAAGTACAATCAGTGAAGCGAGGACAAAATGAAAGTTCCTCTGGCAGGTTGTTCCAGAGCCGAGGAGCCCTAACAGCAAACGCTCGGTCCCCTTTAGTCTTAAGCGTGAGCTGGGATCAGTCAGCAGGATCCTGCCTGAGGATCTTAGCCTGCATGGTTGGTAAGGAGACAGCAATTCTGACATATATTCTGGGGCCAGGTTATGAAGGGCTTTAAAAGTAATTAGTAACAAACCCCTGAACCACTTTTTTTCAGCTGAATACCAATGTAAATGGGTATTTAGTCATGTTGTTGATGGATTCAGGTCCAAATCTTGACATTTTAGAGCAAAGTATTTGAATTCTACATATTGTGCTATAAATAAGCATAGCGACTGCCCTGTACTGGTTAAAACCCGGCTATTGCAGTTGAATTTTGCTATTGGTTGCCCTGGAGGCAGGTGATGTATGTGGTGGCCGCTTTCATCACCAACCAACTGTCCAACAACCCCGTCCCTACAACACAGGTACCGCATAAAAACTTTTACAAATGTGCTTCTGACTGTCAAAGCCCCAGCGTTCTCTGAGTTTCCAGCGCAGACAGGAGAATCCGCATCAGCTGCTAATCATGGTTGGTTAGCTCTGATTACCAGTTTGCTGTTCCTGTTTCACTGCGTATCACTTTCGTATCACCGCGCAGACGGAAGTGCGCAGCTACTCATGGATGAGAGGCTAGCTAACTAAGCTAACTAAGCTAGCTAACCTTGCAGCTCAGCTGACGAGGATGCATGCTTACATCCCACCATGTCACAAGCACGAACCTCTCGTCCATGATGCACGTTTCCTTCTCTTCTGTGATACGGTGTAGTTCTTAGTAGAAAGAAAACAGTTCCTACATGAAGACTCACAACAAGGTCTGTGGATTATCTTGAATAACTGGGTCATGATTTTTTGGAAAGAGACACTGCTGTTGAGTTTTTCTTTTGTGCTTTGAGCCGCACAAGTGAAGCATCTAGTTCTATTATATTCGAGAGAAGGCAGACATCTCTACAGCTGATGTCTCCAAACTTACGCAGCTCACACCAAAACAATCTAGATGGATAAATAGCACTACAGGTAAGAGGGAAAGTATGTATTTTTTATTTTGGGGTGACTTGTCCCTTTAAGGTTACATGTTTATATACATTTTTAGTTCTTCTATAACATCCCTGGGACATTATTCATCTTGATTATGTTTCATACATCATATAAAATCTGGTTTGGCTCCCTTTTGAGTCAAATACTCAACCTCTATTGTAAAAGCTGGGAGATGAAATGCTCTCAAATCTGAATTAAGCCTATGTTTGGGTTAATGATTTGCACCGGCTTTGAACAAATGAGAGCCAGGTTCTCAAAATAGCTCCTGGTTGAGGCACAGAGGAATTTTAATAATACTTGAAAGAAGGGACACCATTGTTTCCATAAGAAAAGCAGCTGAGTTGCTAAACAATTAGTTTGGAGAGCCCGCTCATATCAAAAGATTATTTCCATTTGCTTAATCTTTTTGAATATACCAAATTATGCAATCTGTATGCGGTGTTTAAGATGGAGATTTGCTCCTGTTTTCTTGTCTTTTATCGTTCACTTTTTGGAGACGTGTTTCAGTGGGAAGGTAATTTAGTTTGTGTCCTGATAATTATTGGATCATTCTGTCCAGGACTGGATGGAGAAAATAATGATTAATCTCAAGGTAAAGGATGAGCCGAGGAAATGATTAACCGTCTGTCCATTTGTTCAGTCTGGTGGAGGCCGGGTCAATAAGGCTGCATGCAGACAAAGTGGAGGAGGGAGAGAGACTTTCAGAGCATTTCAGTATTACTTGACCTTTGCCTCCTAACACCTTTGAGTAACTGTTGGGCTAATGCTGAGTCTAATGGGAGTTTTAATTGATAAATAAACAGTTAGGCCACAGGTGACTGCTTTTTGTCATGCACTTTCCCCCTCTCCAATCCCCATCTTTATGTTTACATATAACACAGGGGGCAGCCACCAGGGCCACATTCGTCGATGACAAGTCATTTAGCCCAAAGCTGCAGAAATGCAGGCATATTAACAGTTAGCCAGATGATGCACCACATACATTAACTCACTGTCAAATAAAAAGTTCTTAGATTTGCACGTGAGTCAAAGAGAGAACATTCATATCTGCAAGCATGTAGGCCTACTTGCTTTATGTCAGCTCCTCTGATAGGAAATGATCAGTTAATGACCACATCAAACCTCCACACAGGTATCCAAAACCAAACATTACAGTATGATACAATACTGGCTGCCTGCAAAATGCCTGCTGTCGTCAAGCTCACGAAGAAAGAGTCTTTAAAGTGAGTGAAGGTGGTGGCGATGGCAAGAAAAAACCTTATTTTTATTAAAGTGAACTAGTGATGAATCACCCTCATGCATCATGAATCATACATCAATAATTGCCTAATTAAATGCCTGATAACGAGGATACAGAAAAAAAGAAAAAGAAATGTGTGGCAAAATAGCACATTTTCAATGTTTGAGAGACCCTCCAAAATTTCACAAGTTGAGTTTTTAGTGGGAGCTCGTTTGTTATTAGCTTACCTTGGGTCCCCTGCAGTTCATGCCCTGCTTTCACCTGGTATTATTGGCTGTGGACAGTATTGCATGACGCTTGTTCTTTTCCTGGAAGTCACCATCCTCCTCGATTCCCCACGATCCTCCTGTTGTGGTGAATGCGGCAGGTTTTTTAAGCCTGCCGGCAATAAACTTATAATCAATTTCTTAAAATAGAAGAAATATTACAATTTTGCTTTTAAGCGTATCCTGTTTTTCTTTTGGGTGGAGTGACAGTTATTACAAAAAGTCATAAAACAATAATGGTAACACAAGATAATAGTTCCCTCTCTTCATCCCCAATAATCAAATACCCCATTAAAGGCGATCTTCTGGCCGGGCAAGAGACAAGAAACTGGGTTCTGTGATACCGCTACACGATTGGATGCCGCAGCTTGAGGGTGGAAGAGGAGTGTTGTTTGTTTGACAGGTTTGAGTGTGGGTGAAGACAAAGCACACATGCCTCCCACATAGCCAGCCCCTTTCCTCGAGCCCATATTTTATTTTTCGTAGCTCAAATTGCAAACAGCACGTGTGCATGTTGCCGTGTCTGCAGGCTAAAAACGCCGCATATTGAAAAATAACATAAAAGAAAGCGAAAACATTTCACGTCTTTGCACATAAACCACAATCATCTTGTCAGTACTGGACTGTGGTGATATAATTCATATGCACCATCCACATTTCTCTCTCTATGCATTTGTATCACAGCACTCAGAGAGCCACATCAGGAATCTAACTATCAACTTCACCAAGATTTGAAGTTGGCTCACCTGATTTATTTGGCAGGTTTCAAAATGTCACCATCTCTGTCGCCTCTCTTTTTTAAAATTTTATTTATTGCTGGTTTTATATATATTGTGCTTTACATGTTGTTTCATGCTGGTGTCCTTATGTTTTACACTTTCTCAGTTTTATCCTTATTCTTAATTTGCAGTCTTCTAAGTTTTTTGTTTGTCTCACAGTTAGATTTTTGTATTTGTTTTTACTATCCATTGGATCACCTGATATAAATAACTGGTCTCGTACACCATTCACCATTCTTCCCAACCCCCATACCCTTCCTATCACTCAACAAGTTGCCCCCGCTTGCCATTCTCCCGCAACATCCACCCACTGTTGTCATCAGTCCCTCTCAAATGTCACTGTTTCCCTTGAATGCTTGAATGTCCCATATCCTGAAGAGTGGATGTCATTATCGTGCATTTGAGAGAAAATACCACTGAGACATGACCACAGCCATGATTTCAAATGATCTCCAATACCATTTGATCCCATCACTGAGCTCATTAATTAACAACAAGACTGATCTGGTGTGTAAGAGTAGACTTTTAAAGCTAAAAATGCAAACTATTACTGGAGAAATGAACATCGAAATCACACCAATTCACTTGTCTGTTCACTTGAGTCTGTTTTGTGTCAGTGAGTCTGCTCTTTCACCGACCAGCATGTGCAAAAAACAGACCCGAAGACAATATTCTCTAACTCTATATAAAATTTACATTTTTATCCAATCGCTTCAAGTGCTGAGATATTTTATTCATCAGCTACGGTTTTGCCTTTATTGAAGCAAGACTCCTAATAATAATACTGTCCCTTCATCGCAGTCCTCAGTCTTCACTCGAGGCTGTGCAAAGAGTCGCGTCACAATTCTGACACGAGTGTTCAAAATTAGAAATGTGGGGGGAAAAAGTCTATTAAAATAGCCTAAATCAGAATAAAAGAATTATAGATATAGTGCTATTTTTTTTCCCCTAGTCATTGTGTCAAAATGGATCAGAAAACAAAGTAGAATTGGGTCTGCTTCTAAATGCAGTTCATTTGGTTCATTTATGTTTCTTTCAGAGAGATGTGTGTACAGTATGTTACTATAAAGCTGTTCCATTTAATGTGTGCCATACTCCATTTGGCTGCCAACCTCTGTGCACCTTTCCCTCCCACACCTTTCATTCTGCGTCTGCCAGTAAATCCTCAGAGGTCCCTCCTGCAACACTAATTCAACACCTCTATTCAAAGCCGAGGGGCTTGTTTTATTATTTATTACTGCATGAGTATCCTTGATGCTGTTACAAAAGCAATTAAAGACAAATAACCCAGCCTTTCTTCACTCAGGAAAAAAAACTGCTTATAAGTTTATTTATTTTCTGAACAGATACATAGGGAAAAAAAGTATTTTTCAGGTAATCGGGTATTTTTCTATGCTGTATTCGTTGGAATGGCTTAAATGAGCATCAAGAAGAACCAATGAATCTAAATATACACAGGTATGCACAGGAATCTATATATACCCTCTGGTACATGTACTTATAGGATGTTTTGCACCTCAGGGCCATTGTGTTTGACAGGAAATAATGCCTTTACTGCCTAAATTTTGTGTGGAAGTAAATTGCTCATTGATTTATGCCTGCAGTGAATCCAACAGCTTTTCTCAGTTGCTTTGAACCTTCTTATTATTCTTATTTTGCACAGATATTACGATAATCATTCGGTGAAAATATTATATTGTGACAGCCCCACTATACCCAGCCAAGTAATTAAAATTAGCCCCACATTTACCAGAGGAAACATTAAAGTGATGTACACATTAAACAAGGAAGCCCAATCATTACTTGAATGTGTTTAATGCCAATCAAACTGCGGACATACTGTATGGATCAATGCAGGTTAACCAGTGACCGTCATTACGAGGGACTGTAAACCAGTCACTACAAAGTCACAAGCTACTGGTATGCAGATTTGGGCAGAACATGATGGAAACTATCACAAAGAAAAAGAAATGCCGTTCCAACAAAGACCAGGAAACTATAACTAGGTGAAGCTGGTGGGAGGCGATTCTCACAGTTGTTGTTTTTTCTGTTTCACACGGGGGAATACAACATGAAGTGACACAGTAGCTACATGAGTCTTATCTCACAAGAAAGGAGTGGCTCAAAAATAGATCTATGGATGAAATGTATAAATGCCACATGCGACTGAATCAATCAGAAACCTAGACAGAAACACAGAGATGTATTGAGCTAAGTGGTATTATAGAAATGTTTATTTTTCAAGTTAGACGGACCTCTCAGCATTGGTGATGTGTCCAAAACATATTCTTTGTTCAAAGGATTCAAGGATTCAAAGGATTTATTGTCATATGCAAAAAATAAACAGGTTATTAGTGCAATGAAGTTCTTAGTTCCCTATGTCTCTACCTGGTGTTATATTTATAAACGTACAAAAATACAAAATATTCAAATATACAAATATGCTAGAATACAAGAATACAAAGTTTTTTTTTACAGTATAAAAAACAGAATAAGAAAATAAAACGGTATGTGTAATAAATCAAAATAAAAACAGAATATGCAAATAAAAACAATATGTGCATTAAGCCAGAATGAAACAATATGTGCAGTATGAAAAACAGGATAAAAAACAGAATGTGCAGTATAACCCAGAATAAATACTGTGTGTAGTTTAAGGGGCAAGGGGGTATGTGCAACATGACTAGGGTGGAGGGCTATGCAAAAGATATTGTCCAGATATTGTCCCACATTTGGTTTGTTGGGATCTAAGTATTTTTACACTCTCGTATTGGTACTTTTACTTGTGTAAAATATCTGAATACACTGTAGGCAACGTTTACGCTGCTAGTCTATGCATTACGGTAGCCACAATGCGTCGTGCGCTTTCGCGTGAGCGCGGGGTTATTACGGTAACGTCCAAGCTTCCTTGGATTGTTTGCTGCTGCTGCTCCGGGGTTTGTGAAAGCACGGATCTTTGCGATGTGCCTCCACACTATCAGCTCCGCTCACCCACTGTCATAACGGCTAACATTACACTTCCGAAGCAAACTCTGGAGACCACTCTGTAAGTTACACACATATTCTGTGTTTTTTAATATCTTAACTCCTGCCTCGTCAGCGAACTAAGACATTTCTTTTAATTTTTTTTTTACTGATGCTTCACAAGCTGTGTTTTGTATGTCTTGGAGAGTTAATGCTAGCTAAATTTTAAATAATTTCGCGCTGTGTGGTAGGAAGCGCTTGTCGACTATCTCTGTAACAGACATTTAAATTCATCCGGCGGCGGTTAAGTTGTTTTGTTGAAGTTAACATAATGTCAGTTGGTACAGTGGGAAAGTGAAGTTAAACGTGGTCGACAGCTCATGAAATTCTGTTACGGGCATGTTTAACCGCTTATCTTAATCAGAACCTCTTCGTTTAGTCGTTAATTTTCTTGGTTTGGCTCGAGACCCGCATTAACGGCTGAGGTGCTACACCCCACCCAGTAACTGTGAAGTTATTTACCAACCAGAGGTCAACGTTAGCTAGCAAGTAATTATTACCCAGTTAGAAGCCTGAAAATCCCTCACAAATGTTTCTGTGATAGAAATTGCCCAATTAGCAGCGCAAAGTTTGAAATTATTTAGTGAAAAAAAAAAAAGCCAATACTGATTTCTTTCCCTCTGGAAGTGTAGATGTTGAAATATTTGCTGTTTCATTCTTGGGAGAGATAAATCACTCAGTGTGAGCCTTCTTAACACCTCACAAGTCAGGTTAGTGTTTGGTGTGTCAGGACTTCCTAAGTGTCCCAAGTGCAGTTCAGCTATGTCATTTTGCCAGTGCTGTGAAATAGCTGATAGTCTTTAGCAGTCTATAGGGGAAAGTCTTAGTCCTATTTCCCACAAGAACTGTTCATTTGATGGCTGAAATTTAAGCATAACTTATTTTCCTCCAATGACTCAATTTGAAGCAATAACAGACAATGAACTTTTTTTTTTTTTTTTACCCCCTTAAAATGACACCATGGCACGGTGCACTGTGCATTCACATGCCCACATTTGAAATATTACAAGCATTTCAACTCGCAACAAAACTTAACCCAAGATGCTGGCTAGGGTCAAATAAAAAGCCATTCCTTGTATCAAAAAAAAAAGAATGTGACGTTGACTATAGAGACAAGTGAGGGATTTTACCCCTCAGTAGAAAGCCTTTTTAAATTCCGTATTTGGTTTGTGTTTTACCTGAATCAAGCCTTATTTCCATGGGAGCAGCCGCACAGTTTTTTTTCTAATAAGGAATCAACAACGTGTCATCCAGAATCTGTGGGCAGGCCGGGGCTTCTAATTGGCTGAGGAAGGAGGAAAGATGAAACCGGGCTTCCCTCTCTGTTCTCTGTGCCCATGGTGACAAAGTTTTCAGCTTTGTGGAAAATGCATAAAATATATGCGGAGTGGGTGTCTGTTGAACATACTGTAGCTGTGTGGTTATAGCTATTTTACATCAATATTTCTTGCCTGATGTACATGTTGAACAGCACCTATATCCTTTTTAAGCAAAGCAAGCATGATCAAACCATTAGACATTTTCACAAGTAACATAGTAGCACTCTGCTTTCTGAATGCAAAAGTGGCTCTGGTAAATAGGTCAGATCTGGCCTGATGTTGACCTTTTAGACTGATTTCTTTTTCCATGAGCACTTGTGACTGCAGGATATTTTCACCTCAGCCAACCTTCAAAGACTTTCAGCTCTTCTCACTAATAGCTTTCAGGCAGACCAACAGCATGGCTCTCTGTGTCACCTAGAATTGGTACACATGTTTTACAACTACATTTAATACCTGTCTGACCCGTTGAAATATTACATTATATTTTGACCTGTATTTTGATTCACAGTATCAGTGCTATCAGTGGAAGTAGCACTATATTTCCTACAAAAAAAGCAAAAATAAGAATTGTTCCCCTTTGGAAGTTTTGAATATGTTCCCATGCACTCCACCAGACTGGATAGAAAGATGAAGTCCCTCACCTTCCAGAATCCCAAGGGGAAATTATTTCTGAAAAAAATATATATGTTGGTGAATGGCGAGAGACAAATAATTTTAATGACCCCCTTTGAATTGTGCATTTAATTACATGATGTTCGTCAATTTAAAATATTTTGCAGGTCATGACAGTCACAGTTTGTTGTAAACATGGCAAATGACCATTTAGTTTTGTTTGAAACTGCTCCGTGAACTACATCTCTTGTCTCTCACAATATATGTCACCAACACTGAAATGGCCATTACCTTAGCACAGAAAAGAATTACAATATTGCAAGAAGTCAAAATCACTGCCTGTCTGGCCATGTTGATAGCTGCAGCAATGTGAAAGGCCAGTGTGAAAGGAAAGTTAGTTGGTTCTGTAAGCTAGCTAGCATGCGGGACCGGCTCTACGAGGTTTCGCTAACAGCACAATGTCACTTTACGTATTTTTACAGTCTTATACTTAAACAATTTTATGACAGTTCAAACAGCATCAACAAATGACATGTCTCTTGTCATTAACTACCATACATATTTTTTATATACGCCTTTACTCGATACGGGTATAATGCAGATTACAGATGAGTATGTAAATAACATTACTAATGAAACGGTTCAAGGAGCCGGGGCTGTGAGGCTGAACTGATCCTTTGTGAGTTGGGCAGTAACATATGTAGATGATTATGCGTCACTGTGTAGTTTTGTCTGAACAGGCACTGAGGCAGGCAGCGGCACTGAGTGCAGCCCTGGGCAGTCCCACAGGTCCTGCACACACTCTTGGCATGCTGCATGTTGGGTAGACAAAGCAGATGGTGACCGCTTTTTTGTTTTAAGCCCTCAGTGATTAATTAACACTTCCATCCACAACTTAGTTCACACTTTACAAAACAAACTAACTATTACAATTTATTGGCTGTTTTAATTTTAGCTCTACAAATGAACATGTGCATTTGCAGGCCATTGAAAATGTGAGGGTAGTATTTATGCTGCCTGAGGTACAGTAGAACAAAGTGATGCTTCTCCAAACAGTGGCTAAAAAGGATCTTTGCATCAAGGTTTTGTTTCTTATATAATTATATTTTTGATACTCAAAGAATGGGGAGATGATGCATTCTTTACAATCTTAGCCTTCAATGTGGATTATGTCCTACTAGTGTTGTTTTTGGAATTATCACTTTTATCACTTATTAGATTTATTCTTAAAATAGCAACACATGATTTACCTCAGCAAAATGGTGGTTAGGTATATTTAGTTTCATCTTTCTGTCCTGACTTCTGTATGTCTCTAGGGACAGCTGTGTGCCAGTAATATTAATCTGCCAATCAGGAAGTCTTTCTTCCTTTTGCTTTTAATTTCCTTCTGTTTGGTGTGACAGTGGGTTAGCCATAGCTTTTAATAATGACCCTACAGCAGATGTGCTTCTGTTTATTTCCAGTGGATAAGATTAGAGCAGCTAAGACCATATGCTGCTTTTCAGACTTTGCTGTTTTACGGCAGTGATAGGCTGGTCAATGCATTAATTACATCTGGGAAAGACAGAAAAGCAATTCCATTGTTGAGTGGTGGCAAAACACTGTGGACCATTTCTGTGTATATTTGGCAAGTAATTTCCCTCAAGCAGTTCCAGCTGCCTAAACTCAGTAAAATCTCATTTGGGATTCATTATCTTTGATAAACCCTTTACTTCAAATTGTAATGTTGCACAAAATGTGGTCTTTTGTTTGACTTGCTTGTTTGACAGAAAACATTTATGTGACTTTTATGGGGCTACTATGCTCTTTGTGATTTGTCAAATATTTTGAGGAAAAGAAAACACATTTGTCATTTTTAAACTCATGCTATAATTTTGAATTGACAGGTAAACTTTAGGGGACCCCACAGGACATTTGGAACAGCTGAGCAGTGACAGCAGCAGCATCATCTTTACTTGGGGTTAGGAGGAAGTTGTGAACTCAACATCTAATAGTATCTGTAAGTAAAAGTTTTGTTTTTGTATCACTTCAATTGTTAAGTATTTGGTATGTCTGTAGTCACAGTCCAAAGTTAACTTTTTGACTTACCAGCCAAGTTGACTGGTAGATGGAAAAAATCCACCGCCCAATAGGCTTGGGAGGTAATATGGTAATACCATATACCGGGGTATTTAAAAATAGCAACGGTATTTCTTTAATTACCGTCATGAAAAAAATCTGCTGTG
>JBBPCS010037439.1:0-17981 GCA_037974645.1 Hollardia meadi
TACAACTCTGAAAAATAAACGATCAATGATAAATTAAATTAAATCTGCATAGATACCACTGGTTAATAAATTATTCTAATTATTAAGAGAGTTTCTTCCTCACTCTCTGACTGTCTCCTGAAGGTAGAGTGACAGGCGAACAAATTAAATGAAACACGGTTAAATAAAATTATGGATTTCTCTGGGTTTGAACATTGTTGTAAACATTTGGGATAATGTAAGTGCACAATTCAACAAAATATAAAGCAGAGGTCAAGTCGTTTTTAGACATTATAATGCGGGAATGCTACATATTTCACCTTCACATTTTTGCAATTGCAAAAGTAATATTATTGTATATGATCTATTATTGCCACAAACCGACAATTAATTTCTATTTGCCCTGAAATTCCTGTGCATCTGTGCATATTTAATCCGTCCTGGTATAAAATTGAATAAATGGAAAGGTTGCAGGATCCTGGTAACAAAGATTACAAGCAATAGATGAACTCTACTAAAATGTGTATGTATGTAAATAAATTACTATGTCACAGTGTAAAAAGTGCCCTGAGAGATGCTTATAAAAAGTATTTAGAGGTACATATTTACATGGAAATATTTTTTCTCAGTGTTTTTCCTGTAGGAAGAGGCCCTTCTGACATTTTGCTTTTTTGCGCAGCTACTGAACTGTCTGAACATTATATTCCTTTGATTGTGCAATAACTGTAGGATAGTCATGAGGTACTGTTTCCTAGCAACATAGTGTAAGCACGGTGTACAAACTACAGTGCCACGTCCCTGATCACTCACCATTATCAAACACAGAAGGTGAAAGAAATATTTGTTGAATATTTGAGCAAAATGTGTGATTCTTTAAGCACAAACATGTCATCTTAAGAGGCAGCACTGTTTTTTTTTCCTTCTCTTCGTTATTTTGCTTCTCGCATAAATACATCCCGTCCAGAGTGAATTGTTGAGCCTTTTTGCGACTGGCACGATCTCATCCCTTGGAAAACCACTCTCCTAGATCAGACTTTTTACAGCAAAGAGAGGCACTGGGTCTGTTTATGATGGTGGCCAATGGTGCACAGCTGAGAGAGCTCAGTCAAAGGACCCTTGAGAGAAACATGACTGCATGGCTTCGCTCCATCCTGCGGTATATTTGTGCTCAATTCTAGTCGAATATGCTCCTGTGCTCATTCTGTCACCTGATGGCAGTTGTATTATCAAGTAGAGCCGGGAAAGCACTGCATTCCAGTGGATACACATTTTACCTGCTCAGCTAGTCGTACTTACATGAGCTTTGTCCCGGCATAGCTTTGACTCAAGTCCTCATCCACTGCAGTCAGCTACAGTTTAGATGGTTAATGAATTGAAAATGTGATTTAATGACTAAAACCAAATTAAATTACTTTTTGAGAGCTTTCTCGCAAGAAAAGGCTGTATGCCTTGACACTTTTTTACGCACTATGACATGGTCCTCTCATGGTCTTAGGAAAGTGTGCCAAGACCATTTCAAGAACATGTGAAAGGATTAGTAATTACTCTTTGATCCACTGCCCGTGTGATGGGTTTTGTGGGCACATGTTTCCCACCGCTGTGCGAGCAGTGTTTGAATTAACTCTCTCCACTAATCTGAAGGAGCTGTCATTGTCACCGTGATCACGTAGCGATGAGGAGGTGGGGGAGGGTCTACGCTCAGGAGGAATATGGATTTTGCTGTCTGCTGTCACATCATAAGACCACCTCATCAACACCGTGGTGTGATTGTAACATTTATAGTGTCATCAGTTCATAGAAGTTCTCAGATCAGGTGGATAAACCTCTCCACCTCTATCTGAGCGTTGGCATCTCCCTATCTGCAATTACACAGTTGAGCAGATTGCACTGAACCCCTCAATAGTCGTGACGTTACAAGTAGGCCTGTCACAATCGTTGCGTGATCGCCTGATTGCCTTTAAATGACCGCAATCATTTCGCAGAATCGTTTCCATCAACAAAAAATGTCATATTTCCATCCATGTCGTTTTCCACCATTTGATGTATGACCTGCGCCCTTTGAATGACTTCATCTTTTTCTTCTGCTGTAGTGTAATGGCACCTAAGTGGAGAATAAGCGCCACCAACTGCGTATGCTAAAGCACTTGACCTCTAATCTGCGCATGTTGGTATTGAACGGAAATGCACTGTGTTTTCTTTTGGCGATTTTCTGTAAATTCACCATTTTTGTGTTCCTTGATGATTGGCTGTGATTGTGAAGGAGAAGCATCTGATCAGTTTGGCCTTGGTACATGTTTTATTTTGATTATCGGTACCTGTCGTGGTCATTTCTTTGTATATTTCAGTAAATAGGCTTTCAGTTATTATTTATCTCGTATCTACCCTTTTTTGTTTACAACCTAATCTAATTTTTATTTTTTTTAATTTATATGCTCCGATTTTAAATGGCAATTATTTGCTCTTAGTGACCTAAAATGAACAGGAAAAGACAATTATTAATTTGACAAGAATCATCAACTGAAATTTCATGGCTGTGACAGCCCCCGGTTGTCAATATATTTCTGAATATGTTTTGCGCTGCCGAACAACATCTCAGGTTGTCCTTAATATTCTTCAAGTTTATTGAAAATGTTTGGCTTTCAGACACAGACGTGTTGAAGCGAAGAGAGGCCAGCTGTCGGAGGAAAAAATACACAGTCACCTGTCTTCTCCAGAGTCGGGAGGGAAGTCTTTAGTTATAGAAAATGAAGTCTCTGCTGACTGGAGCTGACGTGCACAGGACAATTGTGGTGCAGCTGTAATTTCAGAAAGTTATTGCAGGATGATATTTACACATTATAGCATCCATCCATCCATCCATTGTATAATTAAAACACATTCTGTGTATCCTTGAGGTCTAATACATTTTTGGATGCATTTCCTTCCCCATACGTTTGCTCATTTGCTGATATGATTTTTGGAATAATTTGAAACCTAAACAATTTGCATGCACTTATTAGTAGTCATCTTCTTTGTTGCCTTTGTTGGCACATTAGGGCATGGCCTCATGGCAGTGTAGTGTGTGACACGGGAGGTAAGGAGACAATGACACTTGGACAGTATGACAGATTGACCACTGGTCAGTGTAGTAGGAACAGCCAGCTGGTAGTCGGAGCTAAGCAGCCATGACCAGCTGCTGTCAGACTCTCAGTGTCTGAGCTGGAGACAATGAGAGTCTGCAGGAGCTTTGACAGTCAGAAGCACATTCATGGCCCTTTGTAAATGTTTCTGTGTGGTGCCTGTTTTGTAGCTGAGCTAGTGGCAAAGAGAGGCTGCACACCTCTCATTAGAGGGCGTTAATGTTCTTTTTTTGGTCAATTTCATGACATGGAGATCTCCCAAATGGGTGACTCTATGTCAGCATTGGCCTTGCAGGATTCAGATTTTTATAAATCCAGTAAGAAATGTCAATATTAACTCCAGCATTGATGCGCTTCGTTAAAGTACAGTCATGTCATTTAATTTACAGCTCAAGAAAAGAAGTGTGCTCACCTCTTTAAAAGCATTTCACTGAGGTACTATTGTTCATAAAGTGCACAGAGTGCTTTTAATTTATGTTATGGTTTTGCAAAAAGAAGTAGACGTCATTAATTAACTCAAATCATACTGTTGTTGGCGTGAGTTTAGCTTGTCAACAGAAGTAGTGTTCGAGCAGCACGTACTGTAGATTCATGATGATCCAGATGTTTAATGAAAACTCCACTCCTTCCTGCAGCTGCTTCTCGTTAAAAACTCGCCCACAGGGTGCAGGTGTAGAGTCTGTATTTACATCAAAAATGTTATTGTTTAATCTAATGAGATGGGTGTTACATATGGATTCCTATAACGTGTGCATCAGGCGATATTTAGGCAAGATTAACAAGAAACAAAAAAAACTGCAGTTTGGGTTTTTTTGAGGCGTGGAAGAATAAAGTTACCAACAGTTTTTTTGTGGTATTGATTGGTTCCATCTGCATTGCATGTCCTTTCTGGTGAGCCGTTACATTAACTGCGATATTTATCACACAAAGATGAAGAATATTCGGAGCTACATGCACAATGTTTGTAGTTGATGTAAGAGATATTGAATTCTCCTCAGCATGTCTTGTTGTTTTGTTGGTGGATGTCTTCCAGAGAAGCAGTCTTTTCTGGGTCCCAAAACAACACACAAAAAAAAACTAGTGTAAGATCCAGGTGGGACTGATTATTGCAGTTTGTAGGTCTCGAGGACCAACACTGAAGTTATTTGCAGCAAGTGTTGGCCGTATAGCCAAGTGTTATTTATTAATAATGTATTGATTTAATGATTTATTCAGTTGGTATCCCACATCAGCATCCTGCAGTGTCTCCCATATATACATTGATTTAGTTTGGCAGCCAGCTATGAAGTGTTTGATTCTGCTTTTGTATTAAGTAGTTCTTCATTTCAAAAGTCTGTGTGTGGGGGTAGTGCATTGAAAGTGTGGATGAACTGAAATATCTGCCAGTATGGTGCAGTCATGTGATTTCATACATGCTACACAATTTACATCATTGTACTGAAATGGATACATCATGTTCTAGTACGTATTCTTCGCGGTTGCTGCCAGAGTGGAATCATATGTTTGTAAATTTGTAGAAAGAACAGGAGAAAGAAAAGCTAAACAAGAGTGTGTGTCATGCAAAACCTTGTAGTCTCGTGAGACCAAACATTGCAGATGCCTCATTCTGTCTCTGTCTGCTGTTTGAAGACATAAGATACATACTGTGCCCTGCATATTGTAGTAATCTAGTACTTGGGCATGCAGTAAGCACCCTTGCTATGCAACTGTTTTTTTCCAAGCCTTTTGTATAGTACGCCCACAGTGTCAGGGAGGCGTGGAGAAGATGCATGCAGAGGCCTTGTATTGTATTGTATTGTATTGTATTCAAGTAGCGGCTAACCATTGATTTAAAATAATTTCATGTTTCCCTCCACCAATTCTCTGTCCTTCCAGTGCTATTATCAGAGCAATTTTGGCAGCGCATTATTAAGAGGATGGCAGCCATTGTCTTTTCCTTGTCAGGGCCGACAGACTGGTTTTTAAACGGTATTATTAGTTTACACCAGGAATAAAATAAAACAAAAAAACACTCACACAGAAGCGCTGCCAATCATTGAAGCTTAAGATGGTGCAAGTTTGCCAATGCACCATCCTGTTGTTTTTTTGTAATCATGCATTGATCGTTAAAACCTGAAAGTATTCCTTCCTCCCGCGTTTAAGGGTCCAATTAATAAACAAACAAACCTGTGAAAGAGAGGCTGCATTTTCCACACAAACCTGAAAATGGGTGTTTAAGTTTGAAAACATTTTTAATAGAAATAAAATTTTGTATATAAAAAAAACTAAACATGCTTCACACACTTCATTAGTTGTCATGAGGTTTTACAAATACATAGTCAGATAGCCAGGCACTGTATCTTTTTGTACATTTTCCCCAGTTTTAGGATATGTCAGGACATAAAGCAGACATCATCAATCTATTTAATAACATACATTAACTTGCCATTTAATTTGGTCAGCACTCACATTTTATTCTGCAACACAAATGGTGTTGAAAGTAATACAGAGGGAGGCATGAAAAGCAGCATTGAATTCACAACACAAATGACCCCACAATGTTTTTTTCCCCAAGACATTAGAAGGGCTTTTTTTTTACTGCACGAAGCCATCTATTAATCTGTCCAGTGAGCTCTGGGTGATTGATTGAGATATTGCATACTTTTGCAATTACATTTTCATTTGTTGCATGTAAGGCTTTTCATTTGTTGAAAAGCCTTACAACTTCCTGACACCTCCTCCTGATCATGAGAGTGCTTGAGGAGGACATGTATAGTAATGAATTTTCTCAGTAGCTGGTCCATTATGGATATCACCTTTGGGGCGTATTGCACAATCCTCTCAAGGGCATGCTTCATCTTAATTCCCCGCCTAATGGATCTGTACAGCTAAGATTTACCCTTCCACCGTGTGACCAAGAGAATAGCTGGTGGCAGTGATGGGTGGTGGTGGTGGGGGGGAGGGGGGGGGTCATACTGGATGACAACTTACAGTAAGATCTCCTGGTTAAAAGACTGTTTATTTTAACCACGAGCCACTGTTTCAAAGCACATACAGGTATGTGGAGGGCAGTGGCAGCCTTAGGTTAGCTGGTAATACAAATCATGGCCTCACTTAAGCACAGATAAATAATCACTCACTAGACCTTCACCATTTGAGAACAGTTTTGAACGCACAATAGGCTTGGGCCCAAACAATTGTTAACAACGCTGCAACAGAGTTTAAACGCATTCCAAAGATATATTTTTTTCTTTTTCTTATTTTTTTTTTTTTTTTAACACAACACAGGATGTTGAAACTGGCATGCTCAAAATCGGCAGAGACCATCTTATACTTGTAGTCATTCTTATTTAAAAAACAACAACAAAAAAAACAAAACATGGAGTCCGGTACAGGTTTGTTGCATTGTTGGGATGATCAACCTTTTCATTCCTTGGATCAGAATAGAAAACAAAAACACAGGCTCCTCTTGGAAATCCATGGACCATGTTTTCATGCCTTTTTGGTGTTGATTAATCCATTGTGATGCCTTGAAGGCTTTAAGATAAATTATGGTTTGCAAAAGTAGCAGACAACATTGTGAACACCTGAACATATTGTTGATTTTAATTCTGTTTCAGTCAGCACTGCTCAAGATGACGGAGAAGTCTTTAAAAGAGGGCATAGCTGAAATGTAAACACTCAAAAGGAAAGCTCCATCCTTCTATCTCCAGGCCTCTGCCATGCAAGTATTTTTCATTTTCTTTTTTTTTGTGTGTATTCTTGTGAGGCAGAAAGAAGATGGAACCTTATAACAGTACTCTTATCCGTTCTGTTCCCCTGTTTTGTCCGTCCCTGTGCCCTCTCCTCTCCATGTTACGTCTTTGGGTAACGCTTCTGTGATCTCCACCCAAATAATGACACATCCATTTTGTTTTTTTTCCAGCCGTGTAAAATTCCACTGCATGTTGTTCTCCATCAGGGTGGAAATCCCGAATTATAACAACCTTTGTCAATTAGATTGCATGGTTGCTGTAGCTGATGTAGGTTTGCTTTGTTGAGAAAGCTGAAAGAGAAGAGAGGGCAGATTGAGAGTCAAATTGAGTCAAGGTTAACTATTTAAAAAGTTATATATAATAGTTATAATATAGTAATAACACCAACCCAAAGCGCCAGTATTTGATGACCTGGGAATTTCACTATTATTATATTACAGTTTACAACAGAACAGGCGAGTCTGGCAAGTCGAGGGGGAGGTGGAGTACGCCTGGTGGATGATGCTGTCCCAAAAATTACCATAAGGACATTCCCCATCCAGAAGCCGTGGGTGGATAAAACCATCCGTGATGCTCTGAAGACCCGCACCGCCACCTACAATACAGGGCTTGCATCCGGGAACATGGACGAGTACAAGGCTGCCTCAGAGCAGTAAAAGAGGCTAAACAACACTACGGTAAGAAGCTGGAACTACAGCTACAGCAGTCTGACTCCAGGGGTTTGTGGCAGGGACTACGCACCATCACGGACTACAAAGCGACACCCACGTCTACGGTGAATACCAACATCTCTCTGGCCAATGAACTGGGTATCTTTTATGCGCGCTTTGAGGCTTACAGCCGACAGGTAGAAAGCCCTGCCGGCGGAGAGGAGTGGACGTTCAGGAGTGTGAACACCAGGAAGGCAGCAGGACTGGACGGTATTACTGGACGTGCCCTTAAAGCCAGTGCTGAACAATTGGCGCCTGTGTTCACAGTAATATTCAACCTCTCCATCTCTGTCCATCATCCCCACCTGTTTTAAACAGTCAATTATAGTTAATTATATTATAATTATATTCGTTAAATTTAGTCTCTGTCCCTAAGAAACCTCAGCCCAGCTGCCTAAATGACTATCGCCCAGTAGCTCTGACCTCTGGTGATGAAGTGCTTTGAGAGGCTGATCAAAGGCTCAAAGGGGAAATTATGTTAGGATGCTGTTCGTTGATTATAGTCCCCCAAGGTTGCCTGCTGAGCCCCCTGCTGTACTCACTCTACACATATGACTGTGTGGCCACTTCAGACTCCAACACAATTGTTAAGTTTGCTGACAACACAGCTGTGGTGGGCCGGATCTCCAATGACAATGAAAATATAGAGCCTATAGAGATTACCCACCTGGTGAGCTGGTGCCAGGAGAATAATCTCATACTGAACATCAGCAAAACTAAAGAACTGATAGTGAACTTTAGCAGGAAGCAGCAGAGGAACTACCAACCACTCAGGATAAACGGAGCCCAGGTGGAGAGGGTGGACAGTTTTAAATATCTTGGCGTCCACATCACACAGGACCTTACATGGTCCTGCCACATAAACACCTTGGTGAAGAAAGCCCGACAGCATCTCTATCACCTCAGAGTCCTGAGAGACTTTAAGCTCCCCATCAGGGTGCTCAGGAACTTTTAGACCTGTACCATAGAGAGCATCCTGACTGGGAGCATCACCACCTGGATGGGAAACAGCACCAAACAGGACTACCTGGCCCTTAGGAGGGTGGTCAGCTCAGCGGAGTGAACCATCAGAACCACCCTCCCAAACCTGCAGGACATTTACATCTGGTGGTGCAGGTCAAAGGCCACGAAGATTGCTGGAGAGCCCAGCCACCCCAACAACAGACTGTTCTCTCTGTTGCTTTCAGGGAGGCGCTACCGCTGCCTGAGGGCTAACACAGAGAGGATGAGCTTCTTCCCCCCAGGCCATCTGACTGATTAACAAGAATTGTGCCTAGCTCCCCCTACCCCCATCTCCATGCTACCCCCATGTCAAATTGCACAACATGTGTATAATCCATATTTAATATCTTTATTGTTATTGTACTGTTTGCACTACTGTTGCCACCATCTTAATTTTACAAAGTTTTTACAAAATTATTTTAGTTAGTTTTAGCTGTAGTTTTAACGTGTATGAGATAAATAAAGATTTGATTTGATTTATATTTTTGCCCTCAATATGTACCTGTTACAGATGGGGGTTTCAGTAAAGCCCACTGCCCACCCCACCACCTCATTTTCCTCCAGCTATCAGGCCTCAACTTTCCAGTTGTCCCCCCAGACTGTACGTTAGCCGATTCGCTGAGGTGGAGCAGATAAATCCTGACATATCACCGCCAGATCTCTGCAGTTGTGGGAGCTGGCTCGGACAGGAATTTTTCAATTTCATCAAGCCATATTTCCACAGTGGTTCTGACAGTGACAAATGGTGCTTATTCAAATAGCCATGCACTGTGCAGCCCCTGTAAACGGAAACCCCATCAGGATAAATTGCTGCTAGCTATCAATTGTGCGTCTTGGCCTTCTTGCCACTTACTGTAACAAAAGGCCCTATTAACCCTCCACAGAAACTTTAAGTAAGATAGGCATTAATGTTGTGTTTACATTGAGCTATTTTGATGGGCCATTGTTGCTCCAGTGCATTGTCACACAGTTTATATTGATTTCGGTTCCCATCTCTCACTACAGTTGGTATGAAAAGTAAAGTAAACACAGCTTTAAAAAGTGTGACAATAGGCATGATTCCTTGTTAGCACAAGCCAGGTGGTGGGAAGGTATCTCTGGTGACAGATGTGACCGATTAAAACCTTTTCTGGCCCCGAGACAAGCCGAGGAAGGGCGTCACATGAGAATTTCTGCTGACTCGATTGCTGAAGCCATTATTTACTTAA
Organism: Hollardia meadi; assembly: GCA_037974645.1. Taxonomy (NCBI): domain Eukaryota; kingdom Metazoa; phylum Chordata; class Actinopteri; order Tetraodontiformes; family Triacanthodidae; genus Hollardia; species Hollardia meadi. The sequence goes on from JBBPCS010037439.1 coordinate 9,753, forward strand.
CTTGCATAAATCCAGGGTGTGTTACTGATACATTAGAGCCAAGCACCTTTATTGGAAATGAAACTAGGGTGAGGCACATGCTGTAAGATTCAGCTGCTTCAAAAAGGAGATTGATTAATTTTGTGTTTAAACTCTGGCTGCAACCAATGTTTTTCATGATTGACGTCTTAATTGTTATTTCAATTAATTGTTTAATCTATAATGTCAATAAACCGTGAAAAAAATGCCCATCACATTTTCCAAGAACCCAAGATAACGGCTTAAAATTGAGTCTTCTGTCCAAACTCAAAGGTATTAAATTTACATCAATCTAAAACAATAAGGGAAACACTTGAGAAGCTGGGCCGAGCGGATATTTGGCCTCATCAATGATTTAAATAGTTTTAAGTAGTTTAAGTCATTTATGAATTTAACCACATTAAAATGTAAGTCATTAGTTGAGCCACAAATTAACTAATTCTTTTTTATACATTTGGATTTTTCTTTCAATTTTAGAGTTATAATTGAATCGAGCATAGAAATGTTCTCATTACTCATAAACAACAGCAAAAATGATTTGTCCGATAAATAATTAGTTGATCTACACAAAATTAAAGGGCAACTGCTTAAATGTGAGGATTTGTTGCCTGTCTTTGTCATAGTATATAATGTTATGTAATAACTGGATATCTTTGGGGTTTTAAATTGTTGGTGAAAAAGAAACAAGCTACTTGTATAAACCACCTTAAGCTCTGTGAAATTTCAATTTCAGGCATTTTTTTTTTTTAGTAAACAAAGAGCAATAGTCAACGAGGGAAGGGACATTTTTGCATGTGGAATATGTCAATATGCCCCCCCCCCCCCCACACACACACACACATAATTGAGAATCCTGTAATGGTTTCTTGTGACTTACCCCCCATCCAAATGAACAGTGGAACATTTACTGGATTCAATGGAGTGTTAAATAACATGCTACACATCTGTTGATAAGTAATTATTTTTCACTCTGCTTCCGATCTCTGCATCAATGTGTTTGATTTACAGACACTAAAGGACAAAACATGCCCGAGAACAAAAAGAAGTTTTGTTTAGTTTTTTTCTCATTAGCATGTGTGTACTCACTTTGTGTCTCGAGGCTTTCGCACAGCTCGGTCTTGGCTTCTCCGTTGGGTCTGAGTCCGGCCTTGGGGTTAAACTTATTGGACATGGTGGCGGCAGTAACCACGGCCTTGAGGCTGCGTGTGCGCTTGGGCACATTCTGCTCAGGGTGGAAGAGAACCACGTACACCTTCGGCATGTAGAGCAACCCAAGGGATACTGAGGCGCTCAGGCTCACAGAGATGGTCAGAGTGGTTGTTTGGATGTACATCTGCAAGGCAAACACAGAACATGCACAACATAAACAGTTAAGTCCTGTATTTGGCACTGGGTTGTGCAGCTTTTTCTCTATGGGTAGTGGCCTGTACAGTACAAGTGACATCTGCTGTGTATCATTCTAATTAGAGCATCCAATGACCCGTTTGTTGGCCGAGCTGTTGTTGAGTAGTTCCTACTGTGTCCAATAGAGACTTCAAAACTGTTAAATGCAAGTGATGCTATAAAACCTGTTTTAAATTAGCATCTTATCTGCTTTCTACGGCACGTCTGCCAGTCCAGCCAAGGCCACCATGTTTGTTTAATTTTCTGCCATACCAGTTTTACTATGGCCATCACGTCCACCTGAACACAGATCTGATAACACCAGTCGATTGGATCCTATTCTCACTCATTACAAGCAGGCTCGTAAAATGAAACAAGCATCAAAATTTAACACATGGTCAAATTCTCTGAATCATGGGGGAGGGCAACTCTGATTATTATTCTCACTCATTCCATTTTAATTGTTTCCAAAGCTGTAGCAAATTAACGAGTCATCTACAGGGAAGCATTAAAGAAGGAAAGCTTATGTAATTTCTGTGCATTGTACTATGTTGCTGTGGCTGCTTGACTGGCCGGCTGAGAGGAATTAACTTGTAAGTTGTGTTGCAGGAGTTATAATTTAAAGATACTGCATCCAAACATTCCGGCATTCTCTACAGCAGGAACCAAAACATTTGGATATTAAAACACACATTAGGCTTTTTGTTTACCACTACCACCACTGACAAAACTCAGTCAGTGTTTTTGCTTATTTTCTTTGGTTTTTACAATGTCATTCAGACCAGCAGTGGAAATACGGGATTACATTTACTCACATTACTGTAATTAGGTTGTTTTTCGTGTACTTTTTACCTCCGGGAGGAGGTTATGTTTTCAGTGCTGTTTATTTGTCTGTGAGCAGGATTACACAAAAACTACTGAACCAATTTTCCTGAAACTTGGTGGAGGGGTGGGGCATGGGCCAAGGAAGAACCCATTAACTTTTGGAGCGAATCTGGATAAAGGGGTGGATCCAGGAATTTTTTATCCCTTTCTTTCACATTGCGAGATTTTTTTCTCTCGACATTTTCATTGATTTTCCAGGGAATAATGCATGGAATGCAAAAAAATCATTCATATTTAGAGGGCTGGTATCTATGAATGTGTACAGTTTAGTGCGGATCCAAATAAAAATCCAGATCTAGCGGATTTAAATGTGTTTTCATAGGGGGGGTAGTCTTTTCCTGGCTGCTGTATGGTAACAAATAGCACTAAAAACCTGTGTAGCTAAGGTAATAGGGATTCAGTAAGGTAATAACAGAGTGTCAGGAGTTGCTGCAGTTGGTGCTGAGGCTTAAATAAGAGGACTGTTGGGCCTTGGTGGAGGTAGGCGTTTATATACAGTATATATATATTTTTTTCAGCTTTTGTATGCCTTTTATTGATAGGGCAGCTGCAGATGTGACAGGAAAGCGGGAGAGAGAGACGAGGGACGACATGCAAAAAAGGACCAGAGTTGGAATGCTGCCAAGGTCACAGCCTTTTTGTAACAGGGGCGCACATCCTATCAGGTGAGCTATGGGGTGCAAGAGTACTTGTACTTTAAATATTTTTAAAAATCTGTTATTTTTTATTTAAGTAATATTTATAATAAGTATTGTACTTTGCTACATTTCAAGTTGCAACTTTAAAACAATGGGTTGAGGTTAGCATTATTGTACCTTGGAGTGGTTAAAAAACAAGGTTGCATCTACCCTAATCATTCAGTGATTTAATGCACCACCTGGTGAGCACGCAAAGTGACACAAATCAAACACCCTGATGTTTTGTGTCCAACAGGTGACGCTGGGTTTGGATAAATGCTCACGGTGGATCCTCCAGCGATCATTTCTACTTTGCTACATTATGAACTTCTACCTTCAGTGAGGTGTGTGAGGTCTTTCTGCTCTTTCTATTTCTGTCAAAGCTGAGAGTCAAAGCAGAGCCTCTTTCAGCTAAACATGTTTGAAAACAGGAGCACAGTGAGAGAGAGGCTGAATGGACTTGTTATAGTGGGACAGAGAGGCTAAATGGACTGGTTATAGTGGGACAGGGAGGCTGAATGGACTGGTTATAGTGGGACAGAGAGGCTAAATGGACTGGTTAAAGTGGGACAGAGGCTGAGCGGACTGGTTGTAGTGGGACAGTCTGGCTAAATGGACTGGTTATAATATGCACTGAGGATGGTCAAGCAGAGAAGTCAAATCCAGAGTAGACTGAGGTCTTCATCGTGCACAAGGCTCACAGATTGATGTTCAGATGGGAGTACATCCACTGTGTTGCCTAGTAACTTATTGTTGTGTGCTATACTGTGCAGCTCTCTTTGCAGCAGTGACAGTTATTTCATTTCTGAATATTGCTTTTTTTTCTCCCGCTGCTTTTTTTTTTATTTAGTCGGGGTCATGTGTTTAAATTGTCCTAGTTTTGCACTCATGTCTGGTTAATTGTAGTAAGACCAAACAGGAAAGCTGTTCTATATTTATATAGTAAAGTAAAACAACAAAATCATCCACCTTAGGGTATTGACCCTCAGCAGGTCCCTGCTGGTATTTCATCACAGCAGAATAACTTTTAACTCCCCACATGTGACCCCTGCTTGAATATCTTGTATGTTGTTGTTTTTTATTTGTGACTCTCTATGGTGCTTTCTTCCCCAGACTCACTGCCTCTCATCTCAGCCAGTCGTGGTACTATGTGGCACTGCTGGCTGGAGAGGACAATGGAAGAACGGAGGCTGTATGAGAGGGGGACAGCTGCAGTGGTCCCCTCCCGGCTGTAAGGAGTGTTACCCATTGAACTGCTCTCGGCTCGGTTCACTGCCGCCTCAGGGACCGACTGTTGAACCCAAGCTGTTACTCACATGAACAGAAAAAAAACAAAGAACAGCCATCTTCAAAGCCATCCTTGTGGACAGTAAATTAACCAGGATTTAAAATAGGAATCAGGCATAAAGCTGACATAATGGAGATACTTAAAAAAAAATAATAATTTAATAAATAAATTACAATGTGATAAAAATTAGTTCAAGTATTTTTGCCATTCCATCTTTCAAAAACATAGGCTGCAACTATTATTTTGCCAATCAACCTGAAAAGAACACAAAAGTGAAAAATACTTCCAGGGACCAAGGTGACAACTTCAAAAGTTGTTTTGTCCGACCACCTGTCCAAAACTCAAGGATATTCAATTTACAGTCATATAAAACCAGAAAGGCAGCAAAATATCACTTTGGAGAAGCTAAAAAAAACAACAACAATCACATCAAATAATGAAATGGAAGTTCAATACGATGCCAGCGCAACGCGGATTTACTGATGATCATGTATTGGTTTATATTCATTTTTGACACATACACATAAACAGAAATTGCACTAGTTCCTTTAAAACTTTCCTTTGTTTTTATAGAAGGACTGAGCTTGACAATTTACAGTTGGGGGAACAAAAGCGCTTTATGTAATTGTTTCCAAATTATCTCAAGCATTCCTTTGGCATTTCTGTATTGCAGTTTTTTTTTTGTTATTTATCAGCTTGCATGTATGCAGATGCAATTTATCTACAATAAACTGACATGCATCTTGGCTGCTATTATCAGCCCCGCTAATTTGCCAGTCTCTTTCGAAACACAATTTGACCTTATTGTCACAGTAGGATTCCACCAAGAGTTGTTTAAGTTAATACTAAATTATAACCCAGACCTAATTAGTACATTTCTGTCTGGTATCATCATCAGAGAGCCATTAGAATAAGAAAAAAACAACTTAAACTGTACTGCTTCATGGAAGGACGGTGCCTTTGCTTTCAAATGGAGTCCTGTTTTCAGTGTCATACCAACTCCAGTGTTCAGTCCCTCCTGATTGCAGTGCACCTGAGCATGCACAGACTGGTGCTCGTAAAAGTCAGTTGCTGCATATCTCTCACACCTATCATCACACTGCCATTAGCAGATCTTGCGGAAGGGAAAACGCAACATAGAAGAAGCAGCGTATGGCAGTAATAATAACTGAATTAGATGTGAGGAAAGCCATCAGTACATGTATGACGATGAGTCAAAATAAATCCAACATCACTGCCTTCAGAGAGTGCAACACAACTGAGTGAGAACGCCTGCGATAACTGATAACGTAAGATTAACTTGAGGCTTAATAAATGTAAACAGATTCTATTTTCAACCAGGGACTGTACAGTGCTTCTGCTTCAGGAGGCAAACTATCAAATTCATTTAAACTGCACAATTCCCGCTCTACAATAAGCTACTGTGTTATTTCTCAGCATGCTATGGAATCCTTTAGCAGAGGGGCTTGCTGCATGAGAATTCACTATAATTGCGCTCTAATTAAGCTAATAAACAAATAGAAGCCTTAGGGGACACAACAATATAGCTTTGTGGGAGAATGCCATTTATAAAGATCACAATTGTTTGGCCTTGATTAGCTTCATGGCCTGTTCACCCATTACTGGAGCACCCAGAGGTCAACAGCCACGACCCAGATGACTGCTGTGCTGTAGGCCTAATGAATGCAACGACTGTTCTCCAAAGTCCAAGATGATGCTCTGCTCCCCCTGCTCTGTAGCATCAATCTTCATTATGTACCATTGGGCCTGCCGGACATTATTGTGAATAATGCTGTTTATCTTTGTGCTGAAATGAGACAAAGACAGAAATGGAAAGGGCCGGGGGGCGGGGGCGGGGGTGGTAACAGGTAGCGGGGAAGAACATTGAACCGACAAAGTCATGAGCACACTTCTGTCTGACATCTGGTCTCATTGAACTCACTGCAACTCCCACTCTTTGTCTGACTAGTGCACTAACAGAGGCTTTTTGTCGTCGAGTTGCCAGCGCAAATAGTGTGATGGAGACTTCATAGAGAAATAAACAACACCACTCACGCACTCACTTGCATTCATCAGTCCATTCATGCACTGAAAAAGCAGGATCTCCTTTGTTTGTGCTGATTGAATTTGAACTGAGCCTATTGTGCTGAAGCCTCATTCCTGTACATGCTATTGTCCGACGTCTCTCTCCTTGCCTGTGTCTTTTAGGCAGCGGCTGATTTAGACTGTTTCTCCAGGTAAGCAGGTGTCACTTCTATTCCTGAAGCTGACACAAAGCTCGGTGATCACGCTCCATAGATAGACCAGATGTCCCTGTTTGAATGATAAGAGGAAGCCTCCCATGGCGTTTGTTACATTTATCCTGGCACCAGATGACAAATAAATGACTGTGCTGGTAATGCTGAGGCAGAGGCCTGCTGCAAACTGGTGATGAACGCATAGGCAGCTAGATAAGGTAAATCAAGACCCGGAGGAAGTGGAGCATTTAATTGCTCTGAAAGACATGTCAACGTGGGCTGTAAGGCTTTGTGGGGCCTGTCATTTACAGTACGATGATTATGAGGTGTGTTTGCTTTGACATGTTAATTCTTTAAATAAGAACATTGTTTATGTAACAGCTCAGAGAATCAGTCACAGGCTTTTTTATATATATATATATTTGAAGCCTAGCACAGCAAACTGGCTAATTTCTTGTTAGACAGTAAAAGCCCTTCAGGACGATACATTTAAGCTTTGTCTGATTTGACGTCCCTATGGCAAGGATGACATCATTTGTCAGTTCTTTCCAAAAATGTGACAAATCACTGTTAAAAAATTTGTTTTATGATCAGACACTATGGTTAAGGTTTGCTCTAGTTGAGGTTAACATGTTTGAGTTTTGGTTAACATGAATTAGAATTAGGGAAAGATCACGGTTTGGATTAAAATGACCTCCTCTTTAAGGTTGTGGGGCCTTCAATGATTTAATAGGCAGCTCTTCTAGACCCTCCAATTGTTATCAGACCAGACGGATCAAAAACTAGTAATTTGTGAGGTTTGTGACACATACAAAACTAGAACCGCTTAGAAACTAGAACCCAACTCATAATGGCCCGATCCCAATTCCCCCACTTGGCCCTACCACTTGGCCCTACCCCTCCATCATAACGTCAGCAATGAAATTGCCGATGTAAAAACATGTTTCTGGCTATTTTCAATAGATTAATCTGTCTTGTTATGTCCTGCAAATTTGGACAGATTTGAAACTGATTGGGCCCATCATAGTTGATAAAGGTAGCAAGCAACAGGCTTTAATACAGTATATAGTATATATAGTAGTAATAGTACTATAATGTAATAATCATGTTTTAACATTCCTTGTGGAAACCTATTTTCATGTGTTGCACGTGCCATCATGAGCTACTGATAGGTAAGAAGTGGTGTCCCATTTCCTAGGTAAAGATTTCAAGCCCTACCCCTTGTAGCTCCGTTCTGAAGGGCCACTACCTGGTAGAGGGCACTCCAAAAGTAGGGTTGGGGTAGTGCCAAGGGAGGGGAATTGGGATTGAGCTAATAAATCTAGTGGCTGATGTAGAGTTTTGTCACATGCAAAACCAGTAAGCTTGTGGACTACACTGCTTGAAATATGGATGTTGCTGCAAAGAAGCTCTAAATTCTAAAATGCAGACGCCTCACACACATCTTCACCCTGGCAGCACAGAAGATCTAGAAAATCTAATCTCTCCTTCTGTTCCTAACTTATGGTGTTGAACAATGGCCAGAAAACTGTTTTTGCAGAATATTATGATGTTACAGTGAAGTTGACCTTCGACCTTTTGGATATAAAATGCCATTAATTCATCCTTATCCTTTTGGACATTTGTTTAAAATTTTGTCATCAGTGTATGAATTCTTGTGTTATCACAGTAACCTTGACCTTTGACCTCCAAAAATCCAATCAGTTCATCCTTGGGTCCAGGTGAACATTTGTGCCAAATT